>JABUQX010006876.1:0-25000 GCA_015478945.1 Trachelipus rathkii
CCGTAACCTCGTCGTCGACGAAGTTCGTTCCGTCGGCCCCCCAGGCGGATGCTGACCTCCAAAAAAAGGAAATCGATAGCGTAAAGGAAACTTAGCGAAAGGTATTTCGGAGCCGTGATTCGTATCTGGATTCGAATTCCGGCTGGCTCTCGGGCGTGCGAGTGTAAATATTTGTAATAAATAAAATTATCTTTATAATCTATCGACCCCCTAATCTTCGAATAGTCATTTATAAGTATGTAAAAGTTCATGAGGGATCCCCTTAGAATGAACGGAACTGCATAAAATAAGCAGGAAGAAAACGGGAGTTCAGGATTGTTTCTGGGAAAAAAGTTCAAGATTAAGAAGAGGCGAAGAAGGAGCTGCAGCTCAGAGAGCAGTCGAGGTTGACAGCGGCACCGTGCTGACGCCTGAGTGCCGTGCGAATTAATCTAAATATCTGTTATCCCTTTGGTCATCAAAATATATGTTTATACGTCGTAGAACATCGAATATAGAGGTTGAAATTCGAAAGGACTGTCTGGGACCCTCCCAGATGGGGCCCAAAAAAATGCCACATGTGCGAAAACAGAAGAAGATGAGAAGAAGAATGAGGAAGGAGAGAGGAGGATAAAGAGTCGAGAAGGCAGACAAGTTCGTACCTGAGTACCGACTGAGTAGTAAAACATTCGTTGCTATTTTATTGTATAAGTTTCATTTTACATTTCTGTGTTGCTTCATAAATTTTTGTCGTTATTATCAAATTTTTATTATTTTGCATTTCATAACCTTTAAAGTCTTTCTTTCTAACAGGTTTCGTAACATTATCGTTATCTTTTCATTTATAACCGTATTTTTTTCCTTTTATTCACACTAAATGTCTTCTAAGTCTTTAATCAGTTCCCAAAACCAACCCCCCTACCCTCCCTAACCCTCCAAGTGATCTACTTGATCTATGATCTGCATCTATTGATATGATTAAAAATCTATTGACTTTCAAGTCATATTTTGTATATAACATTGAGTATTTGTTTATAAAAAAAATTTTACATGGTTATAACATAATACTGATTTAGATCTTTCATTCATACCTCTTAAAGCAGTATAAATCACGTAAAATCGTAAATCAAATCACCGCCTCCTAACCTCCCCAGCCCAACCCCGATGATTAATGATCATATTGATGTAGTTGAATTATGATCTATTGATTCAAGTCATATTTGACAACATAACACAAAATTTTTGTTCTTTAATGTATATATGCTTAGTAAAATTACAGTTTACACACCCTAAACGAATAAAATCAAGCTAAACTCAATCCCCTCATCCTACCCTCTCCACCCCACCCATGATCTATATCCTAATTATCTATGAGCTATTAATTATTTTTTACATTCAAGTCATATTTTGGTTAACAAAACACCAAAACTGTTTTCTTTCAATACTTACTCACTTTCTTATAACGTCAATATAAATTTGCATTTTTACACACCATAAAGCAGTAACAGTAAAATCAAACTACCCTCCCTAGCAAACACATTTCCATCCATGATCAACTTGATCTATTGATCTATATATCAAGCATATTTTTTACGCAAAACTTTAAACGTTATTTCGTAAAATCTAAACAGTAAATCATAAATCCGCTAAACAATACTGCCTCCCCTCTACTCCACCATTCCCCCCCCCCCCCCCCCCCTGATCTATTGACTATTCATCTAATTATCATAGTTGCATCTATTGATCATTGTCATTGATCTATTATCTATTGATTAAAAAGTCATATTCTGAAACATAACTCAAATCTTCATGCTTTTATGTTTAAAATGTAAAAAACAAATCTAACACTGATCAACACAAGGTATCATGCTAAGAGCGTAACAAAGATTTCACCTCAGTAAAGCTAATCATAACATACTAATACTTTAATGAAAAGAAGGTACAGCGAACTAAACCTACCACAACTTCAGACGAATAAACTGTTTAACAATACAAGTTAATTCACACTAGACAATCAGTAACAGAGACTAACATTGCACTACAATTACATAACCCTACATTACTTTTTCAGGCATATCTTTTTCAATCCATTAACCTATTATCAGTTTCACATGCAGTAATAGTTAACAAAAAGTTTATCGATAACACCCTACACTACCTATTCATATATTTCCCCGATCATACACCTTAAGAGCAGAATCCAGAAATTAGCTAGAATCAAAACACCCTCCCCAACCCCTCCTTCCATGACCTTTCCACCATCATATGATCTTTTAATCTATTGTTTCATGTTGCATTTCACCTTCATATTGTATAAAACATAATAAAATTCAATCCTAATACCACTGATCAACCGAATAGCATGCTAACGTTAGCAAAGTTTCACCGATTAAATAACTGCATAAACCATAGCGTCCACTTGAGCTGAAGAATAATAATTCAACACCAACCTAACACACATTAACAGTTTACTCGCAACATTAAACAAAGCGTTTCCAGCTACTTACGACAAGTAAATAACTAATCACAGCATACAAAACATGCTAAGCCTCATTCACACGTACGCACACATATCACTAACATATTAATGTTAATTTCTAACATAGTAACATTTAATAAAAATGTATCATAACCCTGTCTAATTTATTCACAGACCAACGAATATATGTCAACGCAAACAATGCTTTACATAACATAAAATATTAACAAAAATGTCGATACTTAAACCTTAATCCTAAGGTATCATAATTCCCAACGACATAAGTTTGCAAACATAACAAAGTTTATCCGAACATAAAGAAAAAAGCAGATTTCTATTGAAGGTTTCAAACTTAAGGAGCAGCAGGTTGAGCTCATTGTCTTCCTGTAAATCAGTAAAATCTGCATTCAGTCATCAGAATTGTTACCTAACCTCCCTCTTACCCTTCCATAATATAATATATTTCAATTGATTCAGGGTCCACATTCGAGTATGTATTCCGGATAGAACATAGCATAAAAATAATTCTATATACTAAACAGGAAAATATAATGCTTGAACCGGTAAACAAAGTTCACATTAATAAAAGCAGTAACATAGCATAACCGAACCTAAGAATAAAGTAAAACACAAACCTAACACACCTTACGCACGAAGAAACAACTAACATTAACAAAAGTTCCTACTTAACAACAGTAAAGGTAACTAACATTGCAGACAAAACGTAAACTATTCCCACTTTACAAACATCTTCTAAATATCAATGTTAATTTTACAGGTAATTATTTTAGAAATCATTATCATACCCTGTCTAATTATCATCACCAGACCAACTGAATATATCGTAACGTCAACAAAGATTTTACATTAGTATTAGTAAGTAATATTAGGCAATATTAGAAAAATCTCATCTAACGACTTACACTTAACTAATCACAAATCCGACAACGAAAATTGCCAAACATAAACAAAGTTTTATCCAAACATAACATAAAAATAACAAATTTTATCCAAAAATAACAAAATCAAGTTTTTTTGAATAAAAACATCATAGTAAAGTGAAATAGTTTGCTGATTTTAAAGCAGTAATCATATAAATCAGTAAATCAAACCACGCCCTCCCACCCATCCATGTCCCACCCACCCTCCAATCTATTGGTCTATTGATCTATTGATTCAAGGCATATTTTGAGCTATCATTTGTTATAAACTATTATAAAATAAGTTCTTAATACTGCACCAACGAATATTGCATAAGCGTAACAACAGATTTTAACATCAATAAAGCTAACATATCACGACCTCCCGAACTAAGAAATAATGTACAACGACAGAACCTAACATACCTTACGCTTCAATAAACAGCCGCACATAACAAATTCCATACTTAAACAACAGTAAAACCTGACACCCTTACGAACTTACAACCCTCCAATTCGAGATCTATCACCTATAAAACATACTATTTGAAACCAATACGGGACTAAAGAGATATCTATTATAAACTCCAGCACCGCCACCCGGTTTCCAGCACTAGTGGCCACTGTCAACTCCGAACTCCTCTGATCAGACTCCTGCTCCGACTTCTTCCTTCTTCTCTCCCGACTCCGACTCCTCTTTCACTTCTCCTATGCATATCCTTAATTTCTACAGAAGAATCCTCCTCGCGGGGGTTCCTCAGACACATTACGAACTATATAAGACATCATATTCGAGATCTACGGTTCGATAACATAAAGCAAGGCGAAACAATATTATAATTTAACAATATATACTATATGGATCGCACCGGAACCAGCACCGGTGCTGGCTCCGCAAGCGAGAATCCGGATACCGGAACCGACTCCACTCCTGGATCGATGTTTACACACAAATTTCAACCTTCTCAGATCATTCCTATTCTTGAGGGAAATCAGGCACCCCTACGGGGCCGCACGGACCATTGTAACCTCGTCACGACGTAAGTACGTCACACATAAGCACGCCTCCAAATTTTAGCGGCTATCGGATAAGCATTAAACCGGAAGTAGGAGTGGTCCATACATCAGAGTACCTACGAACCCCTCCATCACTACTTCGGGATGACTTTTGCCTTGCGGCTTCTATACGGATATACACGTATATTATATAATTATATATAATATATATAGTAAGTAAGAGTTATATATATAATAATTATAGAGTAGGATATATATATATGGTGGGAGAGAAAGAGCAAGATAGTAGTAAGATGGATACTATATAAGGATACTATAAACTAATAGAATATAATGCATTTCCAAAAAAAAACTTCGTTTTTGCATAGCGCGTTGTCAACGAAAAGAAGCCAAAAATGCTCAAAAATTCTCACTATTCAAGTGGTCCAAAATATGAAGCGGTTGCCAGATATTTATGGAAGTCGACGGGAAGAGACGGAGAAGACGACGCATGAAGATTAATCTGCGAAGATGAGGTGAATGGATGCCGTACTGTCGCTAAATCTTGCAATCCCTGAATACCGCTCTAAACTACTATATATTAATATATATAATAAATAGGTATATATTATACAGCGACTCGCGGGGGAGTAGAAAAACAATTAGTAAGTGGAATGTATATAATATATATATATATATATATATATTATATATATAACTAAGCATATATATATATATATATATATATATGTATAAATAATATATATATATCATGAGTATAAGTATATAATATTATATGATATATATATATAAGATTATTAATATAGAAACTAATGATATATATATTATATATATTAACATAAGAGAAAAATAAAGGGAACTAAATATAATTAACGTTCATAATGTATATAAGTATATAGTATATATAATATATTGAATATATTATATATAATAATATATATATTATATATAATATTATGTATAAGTATTACATATATATTACATGTTAAGTATATTATATATATATATTATATATATATACATATATGAATAATATTATATATAATAAAGTATGATATATATACTATTATATTATATATATATTTATATATATATAATAATAATATATATATATATAGTAGTATATATATATAATATTATAAATAATATATATATATAATATATATATATATATATATAAAGATTAAGATTAGTATATATATTACTATATATATAGTATAGATATATAATGATATATTAGTATTATATATACTATAGTATATATATATATAAATATGTATATATAGTAATAGTATATAATATATATTTATATATATATATAATATATATATTATTATATGTATATACCCTCTATAGATATATATATATATGTAGTATAATATATATATTATTATAATATATATATATATAACATAATAGAGAGATTATATATATTTGTATAAATGATAAAAGAACTATATTCTTTTTATTCTTATTAAAAAGTATATAAAGTGTATATAGAGTATATAGATATATATAATAGTATATAAATATATAGATATTAATACACTTACTCATGCTAAGCGAGCCTTTAGCCCAAATTCACTTACAGTATGGATTCTAAGCATGCGTTCTCTGAGCGAATAAAAACTTTCATAGGAATTTTCTTAATATTAATATCACAGACGCAAAGTATGATTAACATAACCGAAACACTATCCATATCACTAAAAATATTGCAACGACAACAACAGAATCACATTATAACATACTAAAAACACACTTTCTATAGCGCAACATAGGAAGGCTGCCCTTTGGAGTGCGAAAGCCACGACCTCTGCGTCTAGCATTCAACTTGCCGTTGCCCTCGCTGAAGCTTTGGCTGATCGAGCCCTAGATACCTTGCATTTATCACATTTAATGCAAATCATACAAATCAATTCCCGGACCAATCTAATCGGATTGAGGTTATTTTCCATCTTTGGATTGAGTTATGTGTGAAATATATAGTATAATTTATATATATATATAATATAGTTAGTAATATAAATATATACTAATATATATTTTGATGTAGTAAATATATATATAAGTATAGGATATATATAAGGAAGATAATGTATATATATACAGTATATTAGAGATGGACCGAATTTTCATATTCGTATTTTTTATTGTTGTAATCAAAATGTTATCTGAATATGAAAGCATACATTCTACAATTATCGCAAATTCATTTGACACACTCTAATGACTAGAGTCACTTCGATACTCTATTTCCGTCAGTTAAATCCCAGTTTACGGCTCATTTTATAGCTTTAGATTCGCGTGAAGAATGTATCTGTGATAATCTGCTGAGCACAGTAAGACTAGAAAGTGTTATAAAAATAAAAATACATCATAGTTTGATCTTGGATTATTTTGATGTCATATCCGAGAAAAGGCTAAGGCAAACGTTGTAACAATGAATTCAAGAATAGGGGAGAAGATTCTACAGTCAAGTCTCAGAAAGCCATCTTAAAATTAAACATTATTGAGAGTCTCAAACGACATTGTTGAAAGAAGGATTAGAACAAGCAAAATCGAAATGCGGAGGCGACTCACCAACCCCTCGTTAAAATCAAGCAAAGCAACTCTCGAATTTTGCTTCGAGAAAAACAAAATATGAATGCCAACAATCGCGTCTTTAAAATCTATAAGAGTAATATAGCCAAAATAGCCGAGAATGATATATTAGACGACCTCCATGTTTCCACGTTTAAGCATATTGGTCGAGTATACGGAAGTTAATTCTAAAGAATGTATAATACTTCTAAAGGGAAGATTAGATAAGAGAAGGGTTACATAATTATCGTTATTCGGAATAGAAAAATAGTTCGTAATTCGATTCTTCCCGAATATTAGAAAAATTCATATTCTCTCCATCCAATTTACTATAGTGATAATATTATATTAGGATATACGTAGTAATTAGATATCTAATATATATAATATATAATAGTAATATATATAGTAGGCTAAATAATATTATATATAGTATAATGATACTATATGTATAAAGATATAATATGTATAGAATATATAATAGTTAAGGTATATATATTATATATCTAGTATAATAATATATATATATATATATCTATATATATATATATATATATAAGTAATTAGGTAGTATATTCTATTTTTATAATAAACAGTATAAAAGATATATATATAATATATACAATACTATATATATATTATATTATATATATATATATATATATTAGTATATTATAAATATATATATATATATTATATATAGTATAATAGGTAGTATTATATATATAAGTATTATATTATATATTTATAGTATATTAGATAGTATTATATATATATATTAATATATAGGAGTATATATATATAGTATATATATATATATATAGAATATATATATATATTTAATATATAGTATATATATATATATATATAGTATAGCGCGATTATACATATATATAAACAGACATTTGGCACTTAAATCACTAGAAGAAGAACTGTATAGAAGGAATCACACAACATCCTTCCCGCGGCATCTGTATAAGTCAAGATGCTTTGAACACCCAAACGTCATTGTAGCCGTTAAATGCTTTCCATGCTCCGAAAATGCCGACTCTGATTTTCTCGCCTAAAGATTCTTTTCGTTCGAAATTTTCGTTTTTCTTTCTTTCTTTATAGAGATTTTTCTTCTCCTTTTGGTGTTTGGAACGTAAAGGGAGAACGAAAAAATCAAATGCAAAAGATTTAGTCTGGAATTCTTAAACAATATCGTTCTTTAAAAAAGAATTTGTTCTGCATTTGTTAAACTACTTTCTTTTTTTTTTAGAGCGGAAAAAGAAGTACATAAGCATAATACATACATACATAGCATACATACATAACGAACATACAAATACATACTATCATATCATACATACATTACATACATACATACGATTACTTAGGTTAGGCCGAGCACAGAATTTTTGCGTAACCGCCACCGCTCCGCTCCGTTCCACACCACCTGCACAGCACTGCACCGCACACGCCGCACCGAGAGCGACGCCTTTAAGGCGCACCGCAGCGCACCGACCGGCACCGCACAGGCACCGCACTTCATATAATAATATAGTATATAGATTATATATATAATAATACTATATAATAATATATAATAGTATAATAGTATAATATAGCGTATACAGATATATATATATATAATATATGGAGGACATAACGCTCCCGAACGATGCGCTTTAGCAACCGAAGTAATATGGAGTCTCGAATACATTCCATGCCACTCAAGTGCCCATTGCCTCCTTTGCGCTCATAACCACATTCTTCTTATGAGTAAGCTCTCCCTTATCACACACCATAAAATACAATTACAAAAAACACTTACCTTTTAAAAAGAAAATAAAGACCATTGACGACCTCCGATGAGGAATTGGTCCGCATGGAATTGCTGCCTTGAGTATGCCTTTTCTTCATAAAGTTTGCAACCTTCTCGGATTAAATCTAATTCAATTTTTTAAGCATTACCGTCTCCTTCCTCTAAACCTCCTACTCTTATTCTTACAAAAAAAAGGTTTTGGAGCGTTCTGACTTCAAACTGTTACTCTGCTACTCAACTATCTATTCCTCAATTTTCAGCTAAAAGCAGTTGTTGTGTCAATGTTTGCAATGATGTTGTTTGTTTCCGTCTCTTTGATTTGGAGTTTTCCTAATATTCTACCTAATGGCTCAAGTATCCTTCAAATACCACTATGTCATGTTCTGCTTTATCTGTCATCCAACTTCAACTGACTACCCTAATTCCCATATTCTGCTGCTATAGGCTCCAAACATAGAACATCCTTCTCTCTCTTCTCCCTATTTCTGAATCATTATTATTTGGATTTCAACGTTCACCAGGTCAATTGCCTTCCTCTAATTCTCAATCATACAGTTGGTGAACTTCGCTCTACTTTCTATTGAGAATATTCGAGCCGTTGTCAGCCTCCTACTGTATCTGTATCGTCTTTGAGATGAAGCCCAACAATTCTAACCTTTACTCAAGTTTGACACAATCGCTCTCTCTATTGAATTCTGAGTGTGTAAATACTCCTTCTCCTCCTTCTGGTTGTCAACCGAAACTCTGTTATATACAGCGATCTAATAATCTTATAAATTTTAAACGGGATATAATCACTTGATTTTTCGTGATTGGTTTATCTCTTCAAGTCCGCAGGTAATAGCCCCATCCCTCACATAGTGAGAAAATCGTTTTATTTTGAGAACTCCCTTTGATTTTCCCATGGTAAATACTGCAAGTTCATATTAAGTGGAAAGGTCTTACATCGTAATGGGCTATGATGGCATCTATTCCATCTATGCTTGGGGAGTCCTATACGCCATGATCTTATTATACTCATTTCATATTAAAACCTTAAGATAGCCTTAGGTATTATTAACTCTGATACTCTAAGTGATTCTGAACTATATATTAGCCACAGTACGCTTGCTCATTTAGGAACTACTCTCATCTTCAAATTCCAGAAACATTATTATCGGAATCTTATAAAATCTATTCTCCATACACCAATTAAAAATCTTTTCCAATAGAAAATACATGAATTCTATAATACGATATCTCCTATTTCATTCACTCTACTCGTCTCTTTCTGACATTTTTATAAAATAATGTATTATCATATATATATATCATTTATATGCTTATTAGTTCTACTATTATACCGTTTCCTGTCAAAGAGTTCTCCTATATCTTATATCATCAAATGCCGACTTTATCGACCACTAAAACTGAATATTCTGCGTCTCAATACTCATTATTATAGTCAATTATTAATTCTCAATTTTATGTTATTATTACTATAATATTTCATCTAGTATTTTTTTAATCCACATCTTTCCTTTTATTTATTTTTCATCATATTTATATATATTATTAATACTTTAAAATGTTAATATTTCTTTAAATGGTTTTATTTACTGTGATTTTTAATCTTATGCTTTTAACTACTATATGATAGGCTACTAGTTTCTATGGTTATTGTTACCTTGCCTGTTGAGGCCCATAAGCTTGTCGTATTCTACTTCCAATAGATTTGCACTTCGATAGTATATATATATATTAGTTATTTAATATATATTCGGCTGACTTATTCTATATTCTTAACTTTTGGTATCTTATCCCTTTCTTTCTTATAAACGGTGTCAACCGTATCACGTTTAAAATATGAGAAAACCAATCTATCACTCCCCGCAGACTATCGCCAAATATCTCTCAAAACTTTTCTGTTTATATTGCTGTATAGTTATATGTCGTATCTATTATATGGGGCTAATGTTAGAGCAGTGAAGTCCTTGGTAACACAAAACTCTTCATAGTACTATACTTTCTTGAATAGTCCTTATATATTATTAATTATTCTGATATATTGCCAGTAACTTCTGTTAAGAACGCCCATAATTATATCCTACTGGGACATATTTATCTATCTAGCCTTTCTGGTTCTGGGCGTCTCTCATACCTTATCTTATTTTTAAATCTATCTAGAAGTAATTAGTTGGTAGAATTTACATCGATGTTTTCGTTTATCTCACCGAATGCGTGATAGCGACTTCTAGACAATAAAGCATACCCGTATATATTAATTATAGTAAGGATATTTTTATTACTATGAGTATGATACTATAATATATAAGATAGACATCAATAATGGCTACGTGACTATCCTATAACGGAAGATATTCTACGCTGAGTGAGCTCGACAAAAGTTAAATTTCTATTTGTTTTTAACTAATGATAATGAAAGACTTAGAGAAACTTATAGCCTTGCTCTAAAACTCTATTTTCATGCTTAGTGTAACATTAATCTCATTGAATAGGAAACCTCAAATGTATTATCTATTAAAAATTAATTAAGTAATATATAATATAATGATAATGATAATATATATAATTCTAATAATTCGAATAATGATTCGATCATCCTGTATATTTAATAATATTTATTAATAAAAATAAAAAAAAACTATTAACTACACAAACAAAGGCTCTACAAACATTATACACAAGATGCTCGACAACTCAAAAGAGCAGAACATTATTTCCTACCACTATAAAAGAAGCGTAATTTTACAGTTAATCTCAGGAATTACCTAGATGTACCATACATCATTACCCAATATCTAATATCTTAAAGGGTACAACTACTGAGGTCATGACCTGCTCTTTTCACGTCGATTGTGTTTGAGGTCGGAAAACGGTTCAGCTCTCACAAACGCGTACAAGATACTTAAACACTAAGACGAGGGATCTGGGCGGGCGATATCCTAAGAGTAAGTTATATAAAAGTAAATATATTATAGGCATCCCCATCTGCCAAATCAATAATACTCAACTCAATAATGTAAATGCGTAATACAAATACAAACAACAATTAAGGTCAAGCAATAGCCGGATCAATCATTTAAATTTTCCCAAAATAAAGAAAGAGAGAACTCAGATTTTAAAAGCTCTTGAGATCATTATTGTTTCCAACCATATTTAAAACTCCTAACCAATCCATAGATAAGAAAAACAAAAAAAAACAAAAAACAAGCCAAACCAGCATTTTAGTAGTGAACATTCGGCCTGTTTGTGCAGGCACCATCATGGGTGGGATCCCAAAACGATGCGTGGCTGCACCCTAAAGCTTAGGGCCGGGGGCTGAGAAGAAAGTACTCTCTGATAGGCAATGCCAATTGATTCCCCACGAGTTGCACCGGTAACTCAAGGACATGTTATACTTGTCTCAAAAGTGCAGTGCGGTGTGGCCTTACAAAACAAATCTCATCCAATTATCCATTTACAACAAGGGGTAAAGACTATACTTATTCACTAATTCAAAGATACACTAATATCCACTTGACTAGTACTCACCACCACTCGTATTTACTTGTGGAAGATGCAATTGAAGGAATATCTTTGCGCGTCTCCAACACTTCTTCAGGCACGTCTCCGGTACGCGCCTGATACTAAACGATGTACGATCTGCATGCTCCAGTAGCTCTTGCAGATGCCTTATAGGTTATAGCTTTTGTGGTCCTCGAGCTCTTTTCGCTTTCCTGAAGCCTTCCATAAATATTTTAAATTAGAACCGGAGCCAGATGGGCGAACTGGTTTTGCAACCTGACAGAGTAAGTATTCTCAGGCAACAGAAAGGCCCCTATAACCTTCCTCTCTGTTTGATAATTGCTGAGTGTCTAACTCGTCAATTGGCGCAATTAGCGGAATGGTCCGGGATGCGCTGCCTTACCAGACATGAGTTTCCACTAATGCATCTTGTCGTCAGTTCTTCACCTTCTGCATACAGCCATGCCAGGTTTTCAATAGAGTCTACTAATAACGGACTCAGAATCTAGGCGACTCCAGATGACGACTGACTCTATTTCCATCTCACTTTGACTACGTTTTTTGGTTTGATCTCTATTCCCAACTGCGAAAGATCAAGTGTTGAGGCGAGGGACATCAAAGACACATATGCTTTGAACAAGAAGGTTACAGAAAATGGGATGATCGAAGAGCACACTGCCACCAGTTGTTCACACACGTCGCGAACCTGGCCTTCTATTAGCATGATCTCTCACTCCGCAACTCTCGCTGTTACAACCTTCTACAGCGTTCAAAATTGCGGCTACTGTAGACTTCACGTGTGTCTAAGACATGGACACCCATAATAACATACGGAAGCCCGTGGGGCAAATATAAACTAGCTGCCTCCGAAAACGAGCTTTATTCGCCATCGGGGGTCGCTAAGTACGGTTACTTGTAGCTTATCCACATTCTGTGGGGTTGCAAAACTGTCCGTCGATGGTATGTGCAATCTTCCGCTCACAATCTTGCCAGGGATAAGCAGGTTCGCAGAGAGTTCCCTCTCATAACTTTACGTCACAAGCGTCGGTTACATTTATGTCGGCCCTCCAGTCATGTTCCGAAACGCGGAATGGCTGCGCGGTACGCGAAGCCTGGTTTAATGTATGGCTCGAACGTCATCGGATCGTAACAGCATGTACTGCACCTCCGTTACGTGGATCCATTCCATTAAATGAGGCGGAGTCCTGTATCCATGGGCCTTCCGATCGTCCCCCTGGTGAGCCTTGAAATTGATTCCGATATGATGCCTCACTCTCTTCGAAAGCTTTTTATCATGTGACCAAGTTAATTAACCTTAACCCCCAGTACTCGTCTGCTCTGACACGATTCTGCGGGAGGATACTAAGAATTTTCCTTACTTTCCTTGAGCCTTTCTCACATCCCTTTGACAAGAGCTGCTGACGTTCTCTTATGATTGAAGGGTATACACCTTGGTATTCCTGCTGCCACAATCTGCCTGGTCCTAACCGTTTCTCTCCAAATCTAGGCACAGGTAAGCGTAGCAATTAAAATGAGTCCATTCAACCATGCGAGTAAATATTAGATATTTATACTTTTCAGATGCCTGTTCCAGTGACTGTTACAGAGCCTTTACCTGTAAAAGAGGACAGGTGTGGGTGCTATCTTGTGTCTTCCTGACCGCAAACTCTCTCCCCATTTAATGCTTCAATTTTATACGGTCAGAGAGGTTCGTATGGCGTATTGAATGAATTGCTCTCCCTCAAAATTAATTGCCTGGACGTTACCAAGCCACTCTTATTGCTCATTTATTCAGATTTCGCTCATGCGCCCACCAAGCTTCTGTTAAAGAGCCCCGCCTTTTCTAAAAACACAATGTTATCGCGTGCAACAATTTTTCGGCTGCTCCACTCGTCGGCAAGGAACCATTACATAGGTGGATCCCCTCTCATCGTAGCTGGTAACTGGCAATGAAATCGAGGATGAGGCCAGAATGGGCGCCGCTGCTCTGTTCCTGGAATGCTGTATCTAAGTATCCTTCCTAATGCCAGTCAACAAGGTCGCCTCCAATCCAACTGATTTATTGATCCTGCTCTCCGACAGGTCTTTCGATCCTTACTGGCAGGAATGCTAGGCGAGTGATCAGCGAGGGGGAACTTAGAAAAATAAAGCGAACATTGTTGACGTTGGATCTTAATTAATTCAGAGCCGGTCTTGTAATTTTCTCCCAACACTTTATCCATCTTAGTAAGTCCAAATAAGTGGCCCCATTAGCCTGAAAATGGACCAGATTTTTTAGTCGGTCTCTCCCACTGACTTTAGCCAATGTTTGAATTCGGCTATCACCTATTACAACAGTAAATTCATTTCCCCACATATCTGAAAATAAACAACATATACATATAGTCAAACACAAAATTTAAAATTAACACATTATACAGTCTCAATCCTCCACTATATCTTCACATCTTGTCTAAATGGCACACTAATAAAATTCTCCTCCTCCTGGATACTTCAAAGTGAAAGGTATAATATTCCGTATCACTAGTTAAGTGACTGCCTCTTCTTCCATATCTCAAAATAACTAACTCCCGATTCATGGCATGGTGCAGTTCACTATCTTGTCAAATGGCATACTACTAAAATTCTCAAACAGAAAACATCATATTTTTCTTTCGGACTCTTCCCATTTTCTCAAACACATCATACTGTTTCTTTGAACTATCAATATTCTTATCTTCTTCATTTAATCCTTCATCTTGCACAACACACCTCTATATAATAACTATCATATATAATACTATATATATATATATATATAATAGAAATACGAAATTCAATACACCTCCATTAAACTTTCATCCGTTAAATTACCCCCACTATTTTCACCTGCTTGGAGATTTGATTCCTGGACCCAGCAATTCAGCGTGCAAGTGTTTGACCACTACCCACGATGAGCCAAAAGAAGAACCCGAGAATACATTCATTTCAAGCAAGCATTATACGTGTTCTTCCCGCTCGCACTCGAACGTAGGGCCAAACAGGGCGCCGCGCATGGTGAATAATAATACCAAGAACCGGCGGCAACATATACAAGAAATGCAAATAAACCTGCAATTACACATTGCATCGGTACAATACCCCACTGATCATTATTCCACCATGCTGGTTTCGATCCTGGACCCCAGCAATCAGCGTGCAAGCTTTCACCACCTACGCCACGACGAGACAAAAAAAGAACCGAAAATACTTCTACTGTCCAAGCAGAGCATTACGTATGTAATGTGTGTGGGCCGGGCGTAGGGCCAAACAGGTTACCGCGCATGGTGAATAATAATACAAGAAACTGGGGGTCAACATATACATAAGAAATGCAATAAACCTGCCAATTAAAAATTTGCATCCGTAAATACCCCCTGTTACTTTTTTCACCTAATGCTGGACATCCTGACCGCTAGCAGATGACAAGCACAATGATTGACCACTACCCCACGACGAGACAAAAGAAGAACCCGAGAATACTCTACTGTCCAAGTTTAAACGCATTACTACAGTGTTCCCCGCTCGCCTCGACGTAGGGGCCAACTGGCGTTATATTTTATTCAAAGCATTCGGAGTCTATATGTTTTTTTCATTCGTATTCTTAACTTTTAAAGAAAACTATGACGAAGAATGCATATTTTTCTTCTATTCTGTCAGGTGTCCACTTATGGCCAAAATTTTCATAAATTTAACCAAAATTATGAAAGAAAGAATAAAGGTTTATTATATATACGTATTAATGCAAAATTTACCAGTAAAATAAATATTATAAATAAAGAAAATATCGCATTAGTTAATTAAATTATATATATTACAAAAAATACCCAAAAATGGCAAATAGCTTGCAATGCTCATTGTTTGGCAGTTATTTTTTTAAATCCTTATATGAAAATCACTTATAATGTCAATCCGTTATTTAAAGGAATTTAAGAACGTAATATTCATGTTCGCAGAAATGTCAGATTCTAGTAATTTAATAATTATATTAATAATATATATATATATATATATATAAACTTATTATATATGAATATATATGTATAAATAATATACTATCTATATATATATATATAATATATATAATAATCTAATTATCATTATTATATATTATTATAAATCACTCACAAATTAGCGGGGTAGTGGTGCGCACAGCCTCCCTCATTCACACCCCCTCTCATCTCGCCCTAACCCACCTCCTCCACCCCACTCTATCCTTCGCCAACACCCACCCCTTCCTCCTATACTATATATATATCTATATATAATATATAAATAATATATATATTATATATATATATTATACTATTATAATATAATATAATAAATAATATAAACTATATAGAAATCAAAGCATCAAACGCTAAAGATTTAGTAAGTATCCAATTTAGAGCCTAGTTAATAATAAAACTGCAAATTATATCAAAGTTCTAATAACTTTTCACATAAAAAAGAAGACCATTTATTATGTGAATATTTAATTAAGAACTTATATAATTCGCATCTTATTAATAAAACTAAAGGCCTCTAACTTGATAATATCTATATATTATATATAAATATATATATAATAATTATATAATTAATTACATAATAATATATAACTATATATAAATATAATAAATATATATATATATATATTATATATATATACTATATAATATATATATATATATATATACACATATAATAAATTATATTATAGCTATGTTAAATAAACATTTTTGAAACCATATAAATATAATCATTAATATAATATAATATATATAATATATATAATATATATATCTTATATAATATCATATCATATATAATAAATAATATATATATATAATAGCTAATATATATTAGTACTCCATTATAACTTGTAAAAATTTTAAATTATGTTACGTACTTATGCTAAGATTTGCGCCAGCAAAATTTTAGGCATAATCAAATGAAAATATATATAAAACACGGTATACAAAAACTTAATAATTTCATACAATCAATCAAATTAACAGAGAATCAGAAGAAAATCTCCCAGATACTCTCTCCCAGAAATCCTCCCGACAAGACAATAAACTTCCCAAGAGAAAACCCGACTCGAATGTTCATCTCAAACACAAATCCTCGTCACAAAAATAGGGTGGAAACCGCTGAAAGGCTGTGACCACCAATTCCCTAAAGAAAGAGTATCTCAAACAGTAAGGACTTAATTACTTTACTTTATTCAATATCTCCTTCTATGTTCAAAAATAACTCATCAAACTATGATTTGCTAAATTACATCCTTTAATTAGGCAGGTCATTCCTCACAAAAGACATCCACCAAACGCTTATGCAAGCCTACCCTATGTATAATTAACAAGAATCAAAAAGAAAAATTCACTCAAGATACTCTCTTTAGAATCCTCCCCGGCAAGAGCGATAAACTTCAAGGAAAAAGCTGCGACTCGAATTTCAATCACAAACCCAAATCCTCGCACAAAAATATATGCGGGAAAACGCGCTGAGTGGAACAGGGTCCGTGACTACTTGACTTACGAAGAAAGAGTATCCAACAGAAGGGACTTTTATTACTCTTACTTTTATTAATATCTCTTCTATGGTGAAAAAAATATCATTTCAGAATATGATTTTAAATTACCATCCTCTTATATAGGTTAGCTCTCTAAACAACTCAGCAACTAGCAAGACTTCACTATATAATTGGTTAAACCAGAATAGACACCCAGTTACTTCAATCAACGCCTCCTAAAAAACAAACAAAATGAGAAAAAGAAAAACTACAATTATACTAAAAATCCCAATCAAAACACCGAGAAGATACTCAAGCAAACGAACATTTTCAATACGAACTTCATTTTCATTTTTCATTTTGGATTATGGTTTTCATCTTTCCACAACTATCACGTTCGAGGATTCATTCTCAGACATAGCAAACTTCCTACGCTAGATTCTTTCCATCATTTCAACGGTTTGTTTATCGGAGCAGAAACTCATTTATTGGAATTCACTCGACTTTATGCCTTTCAATCTAAATGTTCTGATGACCGCTCCCTTTTATGTAATGTAAAAAATTTTCAAATAAAGACCTAATTTCAAGCAATTTCGCCTCTACATAGTAACTTCCTTTACGGTATGATTTTATTCATCATTTTAAGTTGGATTATGCAGAAATTTATTTGCATTCCCACTACGAACTTAGAATTCCATTTTCGATTCTAAATAGTTCTGTTGACCGCTCCCCTTTTATGTATGAAGAAATCTTTCAAAAAAGGAACTACATTTCAAGCAACTTCGTCTTACATATTCTAAGGCAATGTTCTCTCTAAACTACAGCTTTTGAAACAATTACAGTGCGCTTTGATCAAAATCAGGCATACAAGAAGCCTATACTAAGATCTCCCCTGGATTCAACTGGTCATCTTCAATGCCTATTATATTAACTTGAAAATTAATGTTCATATCCATAATTATGTATAAATATTGCTAATTTAAATTTTGAGTCATATTCTTGTTATATCTAAACGACTTAACAATAATGCTTAGGTTTAAAATGCCCCCTAATTATTTCATGTATACTATAACATTATGATTTAATATTCAAATATTTGATATATATTATACCATCTTCGGATAATAACCAGTTAGCTCTATTTGAAATATTACATTTTACATTATCAATTATTTCCTTCAAATGTTTATATAGTCACTTATTCTCTTCGGACATACATTAGATATGTTTTTTTAGCATTTGAAAGCATATAACTATGTTTTATACATTAATTCTGTACTAATTATCCTAAAACATACTTTCTCACTCCGTGTTAGCGCAGGATAATACAGTACTCCATTATAACTTGTACAATAATTTATATATGTCTTCTTATGCTAATATCTTGCGGGAGGCAAAATTCTTACGCATAATCAAAGTGAAAATATTATATAAACTCTCCTTTTAATACTCTCAGCAATACAGAGTCAGATTCAACTTAACAAGAATCAAAGAAAATCTCACTCAAGATACTTCTCCAGAAATCCTCCGGCAAGAGAGAGATAACTTTCAAGGAAAAGGCTGCGACTCGAATATTCAATCTCATGCACAATGCCTCCACAAGACATAGGTGGAAAAAACCCTGAAAGGCTTGACTACCAATTCCCTAAGAAGAAGTTACTCTCAACAGAAGACATTTTATTAATTCTATTTTATATTTACATTTTTTATATATGAATACAAAATATCATTTCAAATATGATCTATAATTTACCATCCTCTTAATATGGGTAGCATTCTCTTAAAAGAACTTCAAGCAACTAGCAATACTTCACATAAATTTTACATATATAGTATATAATATATATATAACTATCTATTATATAGTATCATATATATATATAATAAAATACTATATATATACATATATATTAATTAAGACAAAAGAAAAATCGTCCTTTTTTCAGGAAAACCACCCAACTCCGTTAGAGATCCGATGATGACGTTGAGAACCCATAAACACAAGTTTTCTTGACTTCCAATGATTGCATCTTGGAATGCTGGATTGCAATATACTATATAATAATTCAAAAATACTATTATAATATATAATATATATAATATAATATACCATATATATTTTATAATATAAATATATATTAATAATATACTATATATTATATATAATATAAAAATATAATAAAATATCTATATACATATAATATATATATATATTATATATATATATATATATATATATATAGATATAATAAATATATATATATCATATAAATATAATATATATATATATAAAGTATATATATAAATATATATATACTATAGTATATAATATATTATAAAGGTGGATTATATATATATATATTATAATAAATAATATATAATAATAATAATAAACATATACGTATATATATATAAATATATATATACGTATATATACATAAATATATATATATCATAAATATATATAATATATATAAAACTTATATATAAATATATATAATTGACATGAAATTATATCGATAGGAGAAATATATATAATATTATAATACTAGATATAAAGATAAAATATAATAAATACTATATATTACATATATATATATATAATAAAAATATACCACCCCCCTACATTATAAAGGTCGACATCCACGTTAATTGCATGTTGCCGGGTAAAATAAAGTCGTCAATAGAGTTAGTTATGTTAGGTTAGTGGGTAGTTTAGGTAATTTTACCCAAAAATAATGTATTTGACCCTAAATTATCTAAAATAAACGATACGTTAAATATTATTTGCCCTGGAGTCAACCACTTATAAAGGTATATTATATAGTAATATATAAATATATATAAATATATCATATATAACATATATATAAAATATAATATATTATATATATACTATACATAAATATAGTATATATAAAATATATATATATATATATATAATCATAATTATGATGATTAACATCCGCAACGATACCCCGCATCCGCGAGCATCACGTCAACATTTATTAAAGATCCGACATAAGACATCCCGCGCTTTCCCCTCGCGAAATAAATATAGCAAACGCCCATCCGGATATTGTAAAAAGAATTTCATCAATAAAAATTAAGCAGGAACAATTGAAAAAGAAAAGGAAAATGTAAATGAGTTGAAGCAATTCAAAAACGGCTTGATATTCCCTATCTTAATGTTATCAAAGTACATTCCAAACTCCTCTGGAATAGTACACTTCATATGAAGGAAAGAAGTATTGCTCAAACAACTCTTGCTTCGTACGCCAGTTCTCATTCCAAAGTTAACAATCTTATTAATTGGAAAATACACCATTTCCACATGCATTAAGCTATTTAAACCATTGGAAAAATAACAAAAATACACCCTCTTACAGCTTTCTAGTCATCCTATGTAAATAACATTAATCTCAAAGCTAAGGACAAGAATTGAAACCACATCTACAAATGACAAATGATGACGGCATTTAAAAATAAATGAAAGAAGTAAACTTAAACCAGTCAAAGAAGCGCTTTCGGGTTCTGTGAAATTAATGACCTCAACCTTACTCAACTTACTTATCAAATTCACCAAGTATATAAAGTCAAGTTTTATGTCTTTATTAATTCGCCACCATTAAAAGAAAAAACAAAATCCACAGGAACCAAACACCCTCTCTACAACTGAATACAAAACAGATTCACTGAAAATTTCATACAGTCCAGTATAGAACACACGCGATTACCAAAAAATGGAGTATATGCAAAATGATTGCGAAACACTCACCAAGAAAAACGATTAATTCAAAATGATATCCAAGTCAGTGGGTGAAAGCAATACAAAAGTTTACCCAACGCATTTGAGTAAACTGCAAGGACAAATCAACAACATCCAATTAGCCATCCATAAAAGGAAAAAAATGAAAATATTACAGAACCAATATCTTCTATAAGTAAATCAATTAAGACAGATTCACTGAAGACATTTCTACAGTCCCGGTAATGGCATGAAGAAACACACGCCATATCAAAAGCAGACTCAGTGCCAAATGACTTGAAACTAATCACCAAGCAAAAACGACTAGATACAAATCAAATGACAATCCTATTCATTGGTGGATGAATAAGCCAAAATTCAAAAGTATTACCAACTACCCACGCTAAGTAAACTCGCAAGGAAATACCTGGCCTGTCTACAACTTAATCCACAGATCCGAGAAACTATTTTAAGCAATCTGGCTAATACATGAGAAGAGAAACAACTCCTCAGCGAAAGGCAGAAAAATTTGATGTCTCTTCAAGCACAACCTTCCCATATTAGAATTTCAATACTAGTGCAAAAAGATAATAATCCATTTAGAATCTCATTCATAAGGGATCGGAGGTTAGGACAAGAGTTGATGGGTTCCATTTGAGTTAGGTCCCCGTCTCGCACCTTGTAACAATTATATTAATAATGTAAATAATAATATAATCTATAATATAATATATATATAAATACTATATAAAATATATATATAAATATTATATATTAATAATATAAGTATATATATATATATATTTATTATATATGTTAATAATATATATAGTATATTATATGAATATATACTATAATATATATATAATATACTATATATATATATATATATATAATAATAATATATATAACTATATTAATATATATCAACAATACTTAATATCTATATACGTATAACTAATATTTTACCATATATCATATATATATAATATATAATTTATTTATTGTAATCATATATATATACATAAAATATAATTAATATAATAATATATATATATATATACTATATAATATATACAAATATTATAAATGTATAATTATATATAATAAATATATATATATAATAAATATATATATAAATATACTATATATATATATATATAATATTAAACATATATATATCCCTTGGGTCAAAACATCCGCATCCGCATCGCAGGAAAAAAATGCTATTAAAATATCACTAAATATTAATATATATATATGTTGAGTTAATTAATATACTATTATATAGTATATATAATAATATATATATATAATATATAATAATATACTATAATATATATATCTAGTATATATATATATAATATAGTATATATATAATATATTAGTATAGTGATATATATATATTATATACATATATATTATAATATATATAATGGACGTAATATATATAAATATATATATTATTAATACTATATAGTATATAATATATTTAAAATATATATATATATAATATATATATATATATATATATTATATATATATATATAAATATATATATATATAATAAATATATACTAATATATTAATATATATATATAATATATTTAATAATAATATATATAATATATAATATATAATATAAATATATATAATATATAAATATAATATATATATTATAATATATAATATATAATATATATATAAATTATATACAAATATATATATATATATGTGTGTGTGTGTCTGTGTGTGGTTGTGTGTGGTGGTTCCTGGTTGTTGTGTTTCACATTTTTGGGAGGATACGACCCCACCCTAAAGAGCCGCAAAATGTTCCAACTGCACAGAGCAATATGTCAAAAGAAAGAGATGTTAGCTAGTCTTATTTGCGAACCGAGAAAAGAGCGATAGAGTTGTGTATAGATGACGGTGTTCTAAAGTATTTGTTCTGGATTTCAAATTATCTTTACTCCCTGCATATTTGGTAATTTGATTTAGCAGCACTATTTGTTTTAGATTGTGTTGGCGAGTGTGATGATTGAGGTGATGTTTAAACTGAATTTGTTAAAGTTTGTTACTTGCTCTCGAGGAGAAAAATATCAGAAGCAATACATATGAGTTTTCCATTATTTATGTTACGAGTCTATCTTAAGTGTGAGCCGCTCATAAGGTTTGTTTGTGATTTACAGTTGTTGAAACTTTGAGAAATATATTAAAATATTAAAAAAAAAAAAAAACAATTTAAGCACTTTCGAGTATATTTGAAGTACAAATTTTTGCTTCTGATCAATTTTTTTTTCACCAAAATGAATTTTAAAATCGAAAATAATAAGAAAGAAAATAGTAAGAGGAAAGTAATAATTTATTTATTAATTTATCATTTTTTATTTTTTTATTTTTATCTTAATAAAAATTTCCAAAAGAAACAAAGAATTTTAATATAATACTTATTATATTAATTATATAGTATATATATATAATAATATAATATATTATATATAATATATAATATATATATATATAATTATACTATATATACATAATAATATAATATATAGTAAGATTTATATTAATGATATTAACTGTAGGAAAAACTATATAATCCAATGTACACATAAACAGAGACAGAGACTTTGAAGTAGTGAAAAATTACACGGGATCTGCCCTATATATCCATACTGGACAAAAAAATACGAAAATGTTGAAGAAAAAGACTGAGAGAATCAAAGACCACAACAATGGAACAATCAAATATTCAGGAAGTGTAGGATTAACGACGAACATTTATGTTACACCCTTGATATTCTATATATATGCAAAGATCACAGAACTACAACAGCCGATGATCTATTGCAACGCGGTTATGATTTAAGAAACGCTTATTGCACTTTCTGAGGAGTGATTCACCCTATGGAGCCGGTATTAGACAGGAATTATGATGGAAGGATTGGTATGCACTAAAGAAGTCTAACAAAATGGCACAGTGCAATGTGAGTAACAGGATATAAGAATGAAAAATATTTGACGTGGCGAAGGGGACTGAAAACAGGGAATCATATTTATCGCGCCCGAAGATCCGGCTTGGCTGTCGTACCGAGGAGGTAAAGAAAAGGGAACGCTGTAGTTATCTATCACTTTCGTTTTCGTCTGGCTTTCAACGCCTACTCCGCTACCTTCTTTTCCCGATTTAATTACCTTTTTAAGCAATGACGAATATATTCGAAACAAAGCGTAGAAAAAAAGTCCGCATATGATTGTAATAACGACTGCGCAATTAACTACGATAACCGCTATAAATCTTCCGAAATCTTCATTGAGAAAAGAGTTTAATTCGTATAAAACTCTTTCTAGAGATGGTATATTTTCCGAACCGTTTAGTTTCCCATATCCTTTGAAAGTTTCCAAAAACGTGTAAACGAACTCGCCAAAGACGAAGCAATTT
>JABUQX010006877.1:0-5000 GCA_015478945.1 Trachelipus rathkii
ATACCTTAAAAGGTGTTGCGCGATCAAGTTAGATCGTTTTTCGATTCCTTTCGAAACGTCACTATAGTATAGTGTCGCCTTACGGGAATCGCAAAAGCGGCTGAACGCTTTCAAATGCCACTTTTTAGTGATCAACTCGCTTCAACTCGATATAGTGACGTTTCAACGGGAACTGATATAAGTCAAAGGTCTAAGTGTGAAAATCTCTAAAATCACAAAGAAAATATTTCCCCCGATAATTTTCTGTTCAATTTTTTTTCGGATTGCATTTAGACCTTTCGACTTATATTAGCGATGGTGTACATATAGTCATAAGTGGGTTTATACGATAGGTCTCGAAACTACGGATACTTACAAGAAAAACTAATAACATCGTGAATCAGCGTAAGAATTGTACTACGAAAATGAAAAAAAAAATTTGAAATTTTTTGGGATATTTTTTTTTTTTCCTCGAAAACCACGATAGCTACAAGAAAACTAATAACATTCGTGGAATCAGCGAAAAGAAAAATTGGTTCTAAAAATGCATAAAATTTTTATTTTTGGGCTATTTTAATTTTTTTTCTTCATATCAACTTATCGTATTTGAGCTTAATCAATGAAAATACAAATAATTTTGTTGTTATCTATCTGTAAGTATTAATGTTCTATATATATATTTGTGTATAATATATTTTGATTTTTTGGGCATTTATTTTTTACTCGATTAAACTACTGATAAGACAAGAATACTAAATTATCTTAGTTTCGTTGGTGTAATCTAGTCGTAAGAAAATTGTTCTAAAAATGGCAAAAATTTTTTTTTGATTTTTTTGGGCTTATTTTATTTTTTCTCAAAACTACGGATATGGTAAAGAAATCTAAATAACATTCGTGGAATCTAACGTATAGAAAATTGTTCAAAAAAAAATGGAAAAAAATTTGAATTTTTTTTGGATATTTTATTTTTTTTTCTTCGAAATAACTTAACGATATGCTACAAGTAAAATAACATTCTTGAATTCAGCGTAAGAATGTTCTGACATGGCAAATAAATTTTTTGTTTTGGGGCTATTTATTTTTTCTCAAAAATAGGTACGGATATGCTAGGCAGTAAGAAACTAATTAACATGTGAATCAGCCGCTATGAAAATTCTTGTTCTAAAAATGGAAAAAATAATTTTTGATCATTTTGGAATATTTTTATTTTTCTCGACAACTACGATATGCTACATACGAAAACTATAACTTCGGTAAATCAGGCGTACAGAAAATTGTTCTAAAATGGCATAAAAAATTTTTTGATTTTCTGGGGTATTTTATTTTTTTTTCTCAAAACTACGATTAGGCTTGACAAGAAAACATAAATTTCGTAGAAGTCAGGAAGAAAAATTGTTCTTAAAAATGTAAAAAAAAAATTTTTATTTTTTGGATTTTTATGTTTTTTCTCCTGAAAACTACGATAGTCTTTACAAGATAAATGCTAATAACATTCGTGGATCAGCGTAGAAAATTTGTTCTGAAAGAATGGCAAAAATTTTTTTGATTTTTTGGGTTATTCTTATTTTTTTCCGAGAAAACTAACAATCTACAAGAAACTAATAACATTCGGGATAGTCAGCGTAAGATAGTTGTGTTCTGAAAATGAAAATTTGTTTTGGATTTTTTGGTTATCTATTTTATTTTCTCCGAACAACTACGAAGGTACAAGGAAACTATTGTTTTTCCATTTTTAAAACAAGTTTCTTACGCTGATTCCAAAAAGGTTATTATTTTTTTTGTAGCTATCGTAGTTTTCGAGAAAAAAAAATAAATAACCAAAAAAATCAAAAAAAATTTTTTTCCCTTTTTAGAACAAATATCTTACGCTGATTCCACGAATGTTATTATTTTCTTTTTTGTAGCATCGTAGTTTTCGAGTTTTTTGCAACTAGACTTCGACTTAATTCTGACCGTTCGTTCGTTTGTTTGTTGAACTAATATATAGTGTCGCGCGTACGGGAAATCGCAAAAAAGCGGCTGAAGCGCTTTCAAATGCCAATTTTAGTGTATAAAAATCGCTTCAACTCGATATAAGTGACGTTCAACGGGAACTAATAAGTGTCAAGGCTAAGCGTGAAATTTTATATAATATAATATATATATATATATAATATATATATATATATATATAATATATATAATATATAATATATAATATATTATATATATATATATATATATTATATATATATATATATATAGTATATATATATTAATATATATAATATATATATATATATATATATATATATATAATATTTATATTTAACATTGCTTACCGTTTTCATTCGATCATTTATTAATTTTTTTTTAATTTAGACCCTTCAATTCAGTTTTCTATGTTAATTACTTTTTAAGAGGTAACTAAACTTAAGATGGATTTTTTAAAAAAAAATGTAAAATAAATAACTACTATAAAACACGATAGCTACAAAAAAACTAATAACATTCGTGGTATCAGCGTAAGATTGTTCAACAAATGGAAAAAAAATTTTTTTTTTTATTGTTTGATTTTTTTGGACATTTTATTTTTTTTCTCGAAAACTACGATAGCTACCAGAAAACTAATATCGTGGAATCAGCGTAAGAAAATTGTTCTAAAAATGGGAAAAATTTTTTTTTTTGATTTTTTGGGGCTATTTTATTTTTTTTCTCTAAAACTACGATAGCTACAAGAAAACTAAACACTCCGTGGAGATCAGCGTAAGAAAATTGTTCTATAAATGAAAAGAAAAATTTTTAAAATCTTTTTTGGGATATTTTATTTTTTTCTCGAAAACTACGATAGCACAAGAAAACTAATAATATTCGTGGAATCAGCGTAAGAAAATTTTTCTAAAAATGGCAAAAAATTTTTTTGATTTTTTGGGGTTATTTTAGTTTTTTTCTCGAAAACTAGCGATAGCTACAAGAAACTAATACATTCGTGGGAATCAAGCGTAAGAAAATTGTTCGAAAATATAAATATTGGTTTTTGGAATTTTTTGGTTATTAATTTTTATTTTCTCTGAAAACTACGATAGCACAGGAAACTATTGTTCTCGCGATTTTTAATACAAAATTCTTACGTCTGATTCCAAAAGGTTATTATTTTTTTGTAGCTATCGTAGTTTTCGAGAAAAAAAAATAAACAACCAAAAAAATTCAAAAAAATTTTTTTTCCATTTTGAACAATATATTCGTTACCTGAATTCCACGAATTTATTAAGTTTCTTGTGGCTATGTAGTTTTTCGAGTTTTTTTTGCACTTAGACTTTCGACTTAGCTCTGACCGTTCGTTCGTTTGTTTGTTGAACTAATATATTAGTGTCCGCCTTACGGAAATCGCAATAAAGCGGCTGAACGCTTTCAAATGCCACTTTTTAGTGTATAAACTCGCTTCAACTCGATATAGTGACGTTTCAACGGGAACTAATATGTCAAAGGTCTAAGTGTGAAAATCTAAAAAATCACAAAGAAAATATTTCCCCCGATAATTTTCTGTTCAATTTTTTTTCGGAATTTGCACTTAGACCTTCGACTTATATTAGTCCCCGAATGGGCGTCACTATATGACGTCATAGTGGTTTATTTATTTTTTCTCGAAAACTACGATATCTACAAGAAAACTAATTCGTGGAATCAGCGTAAGAAAATTGTTCTAAAAATGGCAAAAAAAAAATTTTTGATTTTTTTGGTTGCTATTTTATTTTTTTCTCAAAATACGATAGTACAAGGAAACTAATAACATTCGTGGAATCAACGTAAGAAAAATTGTTTCAAGAAAAGTGGAAAAAATAATTTTTGATTTTTTTGGATAATTTTTTTTTTTTTAAAAAACTATGATAGCTACAAGAAAACTAATAACATTCGTTGAATCAGCGTAAGAAAATTGTTCTGAAAATGGCAAAAAAATTTTTTTGGGTTTTTTTTTTTTATTTTATTTTTTTTCTCAAAACCTACGATAGCTACAAGAAAACTAAAAATTCGTGGAATCAACGTAAGAAAATTGTTCAAAAAAAAATGGAAAAAATTTTTGATTTTTTTTGGATATTTTTATTTTTTTTCTCGAAAACTATGATAGCCTACAAAAAAACTAATAACATTCGTGGAATCAGGCGTAAGAAAATTGTTCTGAAAATATGGCAAAAAAAAAATTTAATTTTTGTTTTTTGTTGCTATTTTATTTTTTTTCCTCAAAAACTACGAATACGTCTTACAGAAACTAATAACATCGTGGAAATCACGTAAGAAAATTGTTACTAGAAATGGCGAAACAATTTTTTTTATTTGATTTTTTTGGGGCTATTTTATTTTTTTTTTCTAAAAGACTACGATAGCTATAAAACAGAGAAAACTATGATGAAATTCGTGAATCAGCGTAACAAGAATTGGTTCTATAAATGAAAAAAAAAAATTTTTAATTTTTTTTTTGATATTTTTACTTTTTTTTCTCGAAAACTACGATTGCTACAAGAAAACTATTAACATTCGTGGAATCAGCGTAAGATAATTGTTTCGGAAAATGGCAAAAAATTTTTTTTGATTTTTTGGGGGTATTTATTTTTTTTCTTCGTACTATTAAAGCTACAAGGAAACTATTTTTTTCCATTTTTAAACAAATTTCTTACGCTGATTTAAAAAGCGTTATTATTTTTTTGTAGCTAACGTAGTTTTCGAGAAGAAAAAATAAATAAACCAAATAAACAAAAAAGTTTTTTTCCATTTTTCGAAGCAAATATGCTTACGCTGATTCACGAATGTTATTAAGTTTTCTTGTAGCTATCGTCAGTTTTCGCAGTTTTTTGCACTTATACCCTTCGACTTATATAAGTATGTTTTTAGTCGTTTGTTCGTCTGACGCGTGTCGTTCGTTTGTTTGTTGAACTAAGTATAAGTCGAAGGTCTAAGTGCAAATCGATAAAATAATTTCGCTAAAATTTTTTGGGAAATTATTTTCTCTGTGATTTTTTAGATTTTCACACTTAGACCTTTGACTT
>JABUQX010006877.1:10000-52500 GCA_015478945.1 Trachelipus rathkii
TCTCAAAAATCCGAGAGGGTGATTTAGATTTTTCTTTAGTTATGTGGTATACTGAGTTTCGGGTAACATTTCCCGGAGACCCCCGTCTTAACACTAACATTCATGATGTTTCTTCCATCAGAGGTTACAAGGAAATACTAAATTCTCGAGATCAAAGAGAAAGAGATCGTCCAACAGTTCCCACAGACGAGCCAGAAAATCTAATAACATTCGTGGAATCAGTCGTAAGATATTTGTTCTAAAAAGGGAAAAAAAATTGTTTTTGATTTTTTTGGTTATTTATTTTTTTGTCGAAAACTCGATACTGCTACAAAAAAAATAATAACTTTTTTGGAATCAGCGTAAGAATATTTGTTTTAAAAATGGAAAAACAATAGTTTCCTGTACCTATCGTGTTTTCGAGAAAAATAAAATTAATACCAAAAAAATCCACAAAACAAATTTCAAATTTTCAGAACAACTATCTTACGGCTGATTTCCACGAGTGTATTAGTTTTCTTGTAGCCTATGCAGTTTTCGAGAAATAAAAAATAAAATCAGCCCCAAAAAATCTAAAAAATTTTTTTGCAATTTTTAGAACAATTTTCCTACGCTGATTCCACGAATGTTTTTTTTTTTTTACGATTTTTTAAAATTCACAAGGTACTGTTCCTTTTTAAGTGCGATTTTATATTATGCTTTTGCACAAATTTGATCTTCTTGTTCCCTTTACTTACAAAGAATTTAGTATATAGATTATATTATTATTATTATTAATATTAATTATTATTATTATTAATTATTATTTATTATTTTATATTATTATATTATATTGTATTATTATAATATTAATATTATTATCATTATTATTTATTTTATATTATTATATTATTATTATTATTATTAATTATTATTATTATTATTACTATTATTATTATATTATTATTAATTATTAGTTATTATATATATTATTTATTATATTTGTTATTGATTATTATTATTATTATATTAATAATTATTATATATTATTTTTATATTAATTATTTATTATTATTATTATTATTAATATTATTATTATGTTATTATTAATTTATTAATTATTAATAAATTATTATATCCATTATTATTATATTATTATTATTATTATTATTATTATTATTATTATATTATTCATATTATTAATTTATTATTATATATATTATTATTATTATATTATTATTAAATTTATTATTATTATTTATAACTCTTCTGTGTTTTTTTTATCTTTTTGCATATAAAGGGAGTCAAGAATTGTTATATATTTATCTCATTAAGCGTGGCTTCGCCGCGTATGTGCGTATCACCCTGAAGATCAGCTGATAATTTATTTTTATTTTATTTCATTATTCTATTATATTTACTTTTGAAGAAATACTACTTTCTGAACCCTTAGTTAACTTTTTTCACAGCCGAATTCGACGACGAAAAACTCGAAACGAAAATGACTGTAAAAAATCTGCAAGATCTATCAATGAACGTCATTTTTGAAACGTCATCCTTTCAAGATTTTTACGACGTTTCTGATTCAAAAATATTCGGGGTGATCTGTGATATAATTACGAATCGTTTCATCGAAAAACATGGGTCGAAGGAATTAAATTTCAACCTGTTATTTCCGCTATTTGATTCGGACGACGAGGCAAAAACCTCGGCGATCATTCTAAGTTTTCTTAAAAATGCAAAGCAAAATACCTACACGGCGACTGAATCAATAACACTGACATTGACCAAGTATATGGTCGCATCAGACAGTTCAGCCGATGGTGTTTCCGTAGCCGCTAAAACCGCTGAAGTTATTAGGACAATGAGTACGAAGTACAAAAGCTTAAAATCTTTGGCTATGTATTTAGATCAGTATGAAACCTTCATAAAATTGACGGATTCAATGAAGGAAAAACCACATCAACCTTTATTTGGTATCAAGAAACTAGAAATTGTTAATACGGGTACTAACCTTCTCACTGACGACGAATTTCTTGGATTAATGAAAAATATTTCGATCTTATTTCCAAACCTAATCACACTAAAATTATTATGCGTTTGTCGCAATGGGGTGATAAGAGAGAACACGACCGAAATGATTATGAGCGAAGACTCTCCCCTTCTTTTAAGCAAATCAGGGAACGCTTTGATTAGCGAATCCGACATCGAATTCTTAAAAATGTCGTCAAAAGCTGTCGAAATTGATTTTTCGAGTAAATTGCCGAAACTTCTTATTCCTTCGTTTAAAAAATTAACTACATTAATTGTGGATCACAACAACATCGAGGAAATTATGGAAATCTCATCGTTGTTTAACTTACAAAAAATTGGAGTTCGTTTAAACCATATACACCCACCTTCCGTTGTGAGAAGCGATCGTGTAAGACTACTGGCTGCAAAAACTGGGGTGAAGACATTAGAATTGATTTCCAGTTTCTCAGCGGAAGAAGAAATTTTTCCCAACTACGGTTTCAATATATGGATAAATAAATTTCGCGAATGCTATAATTGTTCTAGCCAAAAATTGGCTAATTTAGTCGTAGTGGTTGAAATCGAAAACCGAAGAATAATTGAATGGGAAATCAGTGAGGCTTCATCGCCAGTCAAAAACCACGTTAAATTATCGATGGGAAAGGAATTAGAAGAAGAAGAAGCAATAGGAGATGAAAATTATAGAAAATTGAAAACGTTACATAGAATGTTGGAAACTAGTTTTTTGAGACTCCTTTCTAAAGATCATGAAAGAAACGAAATAAAAATACCATTTTGTCTCGCGTGCAGAGGAATTTTTGCGGTTATGAATCACTTTAAGAGCTTGACTTACCAACCGATTTTACAAACATGTCATTTGCACTGCGGTAAATTATGGCGAGCTGGAATGGAAAAGAAAATAATTGATTCTTGGGATACAAAATTTTTTAGAAACCGATTGCAAAGGAGTATTAGAAACGTCGATGGTTCCTTGGAATTGAATTTGCGAAACGTTTGTCAATTTAACGCAATGCTTCAAAAAAACGAATGTATGGATACCCTTTCTCCATTCCGATTCCCAAATGTTCGTATCTTGAGAGAATATCATTATCGAAAAAGAGAAAAGTTTTTTGATTAAAAAAACTAAAATGTGGACACTGATGAAAGAACACGTCGAAGCCTTTCCGAATCTGACTGATTTGGAAATCAGAAATAACGCTATATATTCGTACTCGTATCTGCGAGAGAGTCCTTATAGCCCTGAAATGATAGTAAGCGACGTAAATAAAACATTTCTTAAAAATTTGGTAGAATTGAAGATCGATTTTTCTGATCTTTTATATTATATTTGTAGTGTCTCTCCAAATCTAGAAAAAGTCGTCATATTTTTCCATTGGGAACATATCGATCTTTGCGAAATTCATAAACTTTTGAATATCACTGGCTCTTTGAAAAGAGGAGTAGAGTTTAATTTTGATAACTTCTTAGCAGATAAACAAAAAATGTTCAAGTACTTTATAGGTAACTATAAACGCACTTACGAAAGAAATATTGACCAGCTGTTCAAAAAAATTACGGTGACTATGACTGATGATCATGGAAAATCCATCATTCGATGGAATATAAAACAATATAACTCTTCGGAGATACGTAGTTTACTAGATGGTTGTGAATCAATTGACAGCGATAAATACAAGGTGGAAAGAGAAATGAATTTCTCCGGGAGTCTTTTATGGTTAAAAGATGATATCTATTTTTATTACTTAAACACTTTTTTTAAGTTTTTAGAAAAAGGTCGAGATCGCAAGCCCAAGACATTTCATTTGGTTCTTCCCTTTATTGAAAATCATGAATTTTTTAACAACCTTTTTAAAGCTGTCGAACGTATAATAGATAGCATAACAGAAATATATTAATAATAAGAGAAGAAATGAAAGAGGAAATTTAAAACACACACACACACACACACATATATATATATATATATATATATATATATATATATATATATATATATATATTTTATATTATTTTATATTGTTTTTCATATATATATATATATATATATATATATATATATATATATATATATATATAATATATATGTTTGTATATGTATTTGTATGTATATAAAAATTTCAATAAAAAACTTTGTATTATTAATTTTTATGTTATTTATCAGAATAAAATTTTTAATTATCGATCGTTTTATATTTAATCCCATAGTTTTGGTATCAAAATTTTTTTATTTGCACCTTATAGTTAAATATAAGCGTAAGAAAATTGTTCTAAAAATTGCAAAAAATTTTTTTTGATTTTTTGGGGCTATTTTATTTTTTTTCTCGAAAACTACGATAGGTACAAAAAAACTAATAACACTCGTGGAATCAGCGTAAGATAGTTGTTCTGAAAATATGAAAATTTGTTTTTGGATTTTTTTGGTTATTTATTTTATTTTCTCGAAAACTACGATAGGTACAAGGAAACTATTGTTTTTCCATTTTTAAAACAAATTTCTTACTCTGATTCCAAAAAGGTTATTGTTTTTTTTGTAGCTATCGTAGTTTTCGAGAAAAAAAATAAATAACCAAAAAAATCAAAAAAATTTTTTTTCCATTTTTAGAACAAATATCTTACGCTGATTCCACGAATGTTATTAGTTTTCTTGTAGCTATCGTAGTTTTCGAGTTTTTTGCACCTAGACCTTCGACTTATATCTCTGACTGTTTGTTCGTTTGTTTGTTGAACTAATATAAGTCGAAAGTCTAAGTGCAAATTCCGAAAAATAATTTCGACCTAAAAATTTTTTGGGAATTTTCTTTGTGATTTTTTAGATTTTCACACTTAGACCCTTGACTTATATCAGTTCCCGTTGAGACGTCACTATATGGGGTTGAAAAGATAGTTTATAACTTAAAAGGTGTTGCGCGATCAAGTTAGATCGTTTTTCGGTTCCCTTCGAAACGTCACTTATAGTATGACGTGTCGCCTTAAGAATCGCAAAAGCGGTTGAAAGCGCGTTTAAATACCCACGTTACTAAGCTAAAACTAATCTTCAATCCGATTATGTACGTCATATAGTGAAGCCTGATCGGAATGATATAGAGTCGCAAGGTCTAAGTGAATTCCTAAAATAATTTGGATTAAAAAATTTGCTGTATTATTTTCTTTGAGAAATTTTAGATTTTAGCACTTGAGATCCTTCGCCTTAACTTAGACCTTCGACCTATACTTAGACCTTCGACTTAGCAATTAGACCTTCGACTAGCAACTAGACCTTCGACTTATAATTAGGACTGCTTATGACTTAGCAACATAGACCCTTCGACTTATATTCTCTGACTGTTTCGTTTGTTTGTTGTTGAACTAAATAATCGAAAGTCTAAGTGCATTAATTCCGAAAAATAATTTGAGCTTTAAATTTTTTGGGAAAAGTTATTTCTTCTTGGTTTTTTTAGATTTCACGGCTGAATCCCATCTTGACTATTATATCAGTTCCCTGAGACGTCACTATGATGGCGTTTGAGTGATAGTTTTATACCTTAAGGTGGTTGCGCGATCAAGTTAGATCGTTTTTCGTTCCCTTCGAAACGTCACTATAGTATAGTGTCGCCTTACGGGAATCGCAAAAGCGGCTGAACGTTTTCAAATACCATTTTCTTAAGCTTAAACTATCTTCAAGTCCGATTATACTATAGTGTCGCTTGACGGGAACTGATATAAGTCGAAGGTGTATGTGCAAATTCCGAAAAATAATTTGGACTTAAAAAAATTTTTTGTGTATTATTTTCTTTGAGAAATTTTAGATTTTAGCACTTCAGACTTCGACGTATACTAGACTTCGACTTTATACATCTTAAACCTTCGAATTAGACAACTTAACCTTCGAACTTTTAGCACTTAGACCTTCGGCTTATACTTAGACCTTCGACGTTAGCACTTAGACTTACTATTTTTAATTTTTTTAATTTAGACACCCTAAAAAATGATTTAATAAAGAAAATGATATTTTATGGGAGACTAAATTAAAAAAAAAAGAATAATCGCATATTAAACAAAATTAAAAAAATATTATTATTTTTTGGCAAATATACGAATTTCGCGGGAAGCAAAAGCACGAAATAACGTTACTTTTTACTTCTCGTGAGGTGATGCAAAATAAATTTTTCGTTCCTTAAGCGAGTTTTTTTTCGGGAAAAACCAAAAAAAAAGTAATTACGGGATCAAAGTCTATAAAGAATTGATGATCAGGTAACTTGAGTATTTTTTCGATTGCGGACGACGTTCCGAGCCATGGAAAGGCCCTAGACCCGATGATGAGATCCTAAATTGCTACCTTCTAGCTTACCTACGGATACAGACAGCTCAACCCACCGCGCCTAAGCGCGAGGACCGTTAACGGAATTGTTGACACCACTACCGAGAAACACGATGGTGAGCGATTCCCGTTAGAAACAGAGGGCAGGACTCTCCCTCGAATCGAAAGGTCTTTAAGGATCTCATCATCGGTCTAGGGCTTTCCCATGGCTCGAAGTCGTCCGCAATCGAAAAATACTCAGTTACCTGATCATCAATTTCTTTATAGGACTTGATCCGTAATTACTTTTTTTTTTTGGTTTTCCGAAAAACTCGCTTAAGGAACGAAAAATTTATTTTGCATCACCTCACGAGTATAAAGTAACGTTATTTCGTGCTTTGCTTCTCGCGAAAGTTTCGTATTATTTGCCAAAAATAATAATGATTTTTGTTTATATTTTGTTAAATATGCGATATCTTTTTTTAATATAGTCTACCATAAAATATCATTTTTTCTTTATTAAATCATTTTTTAGGGTGGTCTAAATTAAAAGAAAAGAAATTAAAAAATAGTAGTCTAAGTGCTAAGGTCGAAGTCTAGTATAAGTCGAAAGGTCAAGTGCTAAGTGAAGGTCTAAGTGCTAATCGAAGGTTTAAGTATAAGTTCGATAGGTCTAAGTATATCGAAGGTCTAAGTGCTAAATCTAAATTTTCAAAGAAAATAATACACAAAATGTTTTTAAGTCCAAATTATTTTTCGGAATTTTGCACCTTACACCTTCGACTTATATTCAGTTCCCGATCAGGCCGACACTATATGACGTCATCTCGGATTGAAGATAGTTTTTAGCTTAGGTAACTGGTAATTTGAAAGCGTTCAGCCGCTTTTTCGATTCCCGTAAGGCGACACTATACTATAGTGGCGTTTCGAAGGGAACCGAAAAAACGATCTAACTTGATCGCGCAACACCTTTTTAAGGTATAACTATCAGCTGTCACCCTATAGTGAGGTCTCAATGGGACTGATATAGTCAAAGGTCTAAGCGTGAAAATCTAAAAAACCACAGAGAAAATAATTTCCCAAAAATTTTTAAAGTCGAAATTATTTTTCGGAATTTTCACTTAGACCTTCGACTTTTTTAGTTCAACAAAACAAACAAACGAACAGTCAGAGATATAAGTCGAAGGTCTATGTGCCTAATCAAAGGTTATAAGTTCGAAGTCTAAGTGCTAAAGTCGAGGTTAAGTGCTAAGTCGAAGTCCTAAGTATAGTCGGAGTTCTAAGTATAATAGTCGAAGGTCTAAGTGCTGTAAAATCTAAAATTTCTCCAAGAAAGAATAATATGCACTAAATTTTTTAAGTCCAATTATTTTTTAAGGAATTGCACTAGACCTTCGATATATCAGTTCCAGATCAAAGGCTCACTATACTACGTCATAATCGTGATTGAAGATAGTTTAGGCTAGGTAACTGGTATGTTGAAAAGCGTTCACACCGCTTGCGATCCCGTAAGGCGACACTATTATTAAAGTGACGTTTCGAAGGGAACCGAAAAACGATCTAACTGATCGTGCACACCTTTTAAGGTGATAACACTATCACTTCAACCATATAGTAGCGCCTCACGGAACTATATAGTCAAGGTCCTATAGTGTGATAATCTAAAAATATCACAGAGAAAAATAATTTCCAAAAAATTTTAAGTCGAAATTATTTTTCGGAATTTGCACTTAGACTTTCGGACTTATATTTGAGTTCAACTAACAAAAAACGAACATAACAGTCAGAGATAAAGTCGAAGGGTCTAGGTGCAAAAACTCCGAAAACTACGATAGGCTACAGAGAAAAACTAATAACATCGTGGAATCAGCGTAAGATTATTTGTTCTGAAAATGGAAAAATAAAAATTTTTTTTTATTTTTTTGGTTATTTATCTTTTTTTTTTCTCGGAAACTACAATTAGCTCAAAAAATAAAACCTTTTTGGAAATCAGGTAGAAATTGTTTTAAAAAATGAAAAACATATGTTACCATGTCCATAACGAAGTTCGTCGGAGAAAAATGAAACCAAAAACGCATAAAAATGCCAAAAAACAAATTTTCATGATTTCAAAGAACAACTATCTTACGCTGATTCCACGAATGTTATTAGTGGGGGGAGTTTAATGTTTCGAGAAAAAATAAAATAAAAGGAAAGAAAAAAAAAAAAAATTTTCAATTTTTAGAATAATTTTCTACGCTTATATTTAACTATAAGGTGCAAATAAAAAAATTTTGATACCAAAACTATGGGATTAAATATAAAACGATCGATAATTAAAAATTTTATTCTGATAAATAACATAAAAATTAATAATACAAAGTTTTTTATTGAAATTTTTATATACATACAAATGCATATGCAAGCATATATATTATATATATATATATATATATATGTGTTTGTGTGTTTTAAATAATATATATATATATATATATATAATATATATATATATATATATAATTATATTATATATTTATAAAATATATATATATAATATATATATATAAGTGTGTGTGTGTGTGTGATGTTTTAAATTTCCTTCTTTCATTTCTTCTCTTATTATTAATATATTTCTGTTATGCTATCTATTATACGTTCGACAGCTTTAAAAAGGTTGTTAAAAAATTCATGATTTTCAATAAAGGGAAGAACCAAATGAAATGTCTTGGGCTTGCGATCTCGACCTTTTTCTAAAAACTTAAAAAAAGTGTTTAAGTAATAAAAATAGATATCATCTTTTAACCATAAAAGACTCCCGGAGAAATTCATTTCTCTTTCCACCTTGTATTTATCGCTGTCAATTGATTCACAACCATCTAGTAAACTACGTATCTCCGAAGAGTTATATTGTTTTATATTCCATCGAATGATGGATTTTCCATGATCATCAGTCATAGTCACCGTAATTTTTTTGAACAGCTGGTCAATATTTCTTTCGTAAGTGCGTTTATAGTTACCTATAAAGTACTTGAACATTTTTTGTTTATCTGCTAAGAAGTTATCAAAATTAAACTCTACTCCTCTTTTCAAAGAGCCAGTGATATTCAAAAGTTTATGAATTTCGCAAAGATCGATATGTTCCCAATGGAAAAATATGACGACTTTTTCTAGATTTGGAGAGACACTACAAATATAATATAAAAGATCAGAAAAATCGATCTTCAATTCTACCAAATTTTTAAGAACCGTTTTATTTACGTAACTTCCTATTATATCACTGTTATAAATACTTTCTTGCAGATACGAGCCTGAATATATTACGTTTTTTCTGATTTCCAAATCAGTCAGATTCGGAAAGGCTTCGACGAATTTTTTATTCAGTGTCCCACATTTAGTTTTTGAATCAAAAATTTTCTCTTTTTCGTATGATATTCTCAAGATACGAACATTTGGGAATCGGAATGGAGAAAGGGTATCCATACATTCGTTTTTTTGAAGCATTGCGTTAAATTGACAAACGTTTCGCAAATTCAATTCCAAGGAACCATCGACGTTTCTAATACTCCTTTGCAATCGGTTTCTAAAAAATTTTGTATCCCAAGAATCAATTATTTTCTTTTCCATTCCAGCTCGCCATAATTTACCGCAGTGCAAATGACATGTTTGTAAAATCGGTTGGTAAGTCAAGCTCTTAAAGTGATTCATAACCGCAAAAATTCCTCTGCACGCGAGACAAAATGGTATTTTTATTTCGTTTCTTTCATGATCTTTAGAAAGGAGTCTCAAAAAACTAGTTTCCAACATTCTATGTAACGTTTTCAATTTTCTATAATTTTCATCTCCTATTGCTTCTTCTTCTTCTAATTCCTTTCCCATCGATAATTTAACGTGGTTTTTGACTGGCGATGAAGCCTCACTGATTTCCCATTCAATTATTCTTCGGTTTTCGATTTCAACCACTACGACTAAATTAGCCAATTTTTGGCTAGAACAATTATAGCATTCGCGAAATTTATTTATCCATATATTGAAACCGTAGTTGGGAAAAATTTCTTCTTCCGCTGAGAAACTGAAAATCAATTCTAATGTCTTCACCCCAGTTTTTGCAGCCAGTAGTCTTACACGATCGCTTCTCACAACGGAAGGTGGGTGTATATGGTTTAAACGAACTCCAATTTTTTGTAAGTTAAACAACGATGAGATTTCCATAATTTCCTCGATGTTGTTGTGATCCACAATTAATGTAGTTAATTTTTTAAACGAAGGAATAAGAAGTTTCGGCAATTTACTCGAAAAATCAATTTCGACAGCTTTTGACGACATTTTTAAGAATTCGATGTCGGATTCGCTAATCAAAGCGTTCCCTGATTTGCTTAAAAGAAGGGGAGAGTCTTCGCTCATAATCATTTCGGTCGTGTTCTCTCTTATCACCCCATTGCGACAAACGCATAATAATTTTAGTGTGATTAGGTTTGGAAATAAGATCGAAATATTTTTCATTAATCCAAGAAATTCGTCGTCAGTGAGAAGGTTAGTACCCGTATTAACAATTTTTAGTTTCTTGATACCAAATAAAGGTTGATGTGGTTTTTCCTTCATTGAATCCGTCAATTTTATGAAGGTTTCATACTGATCTAAATACATAGCCAAAGATTTTAAGCTTTTGTACTTCGTACTCATTGTCCTAATAACTTCAGCGGTTTTAGCGGCTACGGAAACACCATCGGCTGAACTGTCTGATGCGACCATATACTTGGTCAATGTCAGTGTTATTGATTCAGTCGCCGTGTAGGTATTTTGCTTTGCATTTTTAAGAAAACTTAGAATGATCGCCGAGGTTTTTGCCTCGTCGTCCGAATCAAATAGCGGAAATAACAGGTTGAAATTTAATTCCTTCGACCCATGTTTTTCGATGAAACGATTCGTAATTATATCACAGATCACCCCGAATATTTTTGAATCAGAAACGTCGTAAAAATCTTGAAAGGATGACGTTTCAAAAATGACGTTCATTGATAGATCTTGCAGATTTTTTACAGTCATTTTCGTTTCGAGTTTTTCGTCGTCGAATTCGGCTGTGAAAAAAGTACTAAGGTCAGAAAGTAGTATTTTCTTCAAAATAAATAATAATTAGGAATAATGAAATAAAATAAAATAAATTATCAGACACTGATCTTCAGGGTGTATACGCACATTCGCGGCGAAGCCACGCTTCCTAATGATAAAATATATAACAATTTGACTCCCTTTTATATGCAAAAGATAAAAAAAATAATAATAATAATAATAATAATAATAATAATAATAGATAATAATAATAATAATAATAATAATAATAATAAATAAATAATAATAAGAATTAATAATAATATAATAATAATAATATAATAATAATAATCAATAATAATATAATAATAATCATAATAATAATAATAATAATATAATAATAATATTAATAAATAATAATAATTAATTAATAATAATAATAATAAAATAATAATAATAATAATAATAATAATAATAATAATTAATTATATAATAACAATAATAATAATTAATAATAATATAATAATAAGAATAATAATATAATAATAATAATATAGGTAATAATAATAATAATAATAATAATAAATAATAATAATAAAATAATAATAGATAATAATAATAATAATAAATAATAATAATAATATTAATAATAATAATAATAATATAATAATAATAATAATAGTAATAATAATAATAATAATAATAATAATAATAATAATAATAATAATAATAATAATATATACTAAATTCTTTGTAAGTAAAGGGAACAAAATTTGTGCCAAAAAAAACGCATAATAAAATCGCACTAAAGGAACGTTACCTTGTGAATTTTAAAAATTCGTAGAAAAAAAAAAAATGGTAGAATCAGCGTAAGAAAATTGTTCTAAAAATTGCAAAAAAAATTTTTTGATTTTTTGGGGCTATTTTATTTTTTTTTTCTCGAAAAACTACGATAAGCTACAAGAAAAACTTAATAAACGCTCGTGGAATCAGCGTAAGAAAATTGTTCTAAAAATATGAAAATTTGTTTTTGGATTTTTTTGGTTATTAATTTTATTTTCTCGAAAACTACGATAGGTACAAGGAAACTATTGTTTTTCCATTTTTAAAACAAATTTCTTACGCTGATTCCAAAAAGGTTATTATTTTTTTTGTAGCTATCGTAGTTTTCGACAAAAAAAAATAAATAACCAAAAAAATCAAAAAAATTTTTTTTCCCTTTTTAGAACAAATATCTTACGCTGATTCCACGAATGTTATTAGTTTTCTGGTCTCGTCTGTGGGAATACTGTTGGACGATCGGGTCTTTCTCTTTGATCTCGAGAATTTAGTATTTCCTTGTAACCTCTGATGGAAGAAACATCATGAATGTTAGTGTTAAGACGGGGGTCTCCGGGAAATGTTACCCGAAACTCATTAGTATACCACAAATAAGAAAAATCTAAAATCACCCTCTCGGTTTTTGAGAAAAAAAATAAAATAGCCCCAAAAAATCAAAAAAAAATTTTTTTGCCATTTTTAGAACAATTTTCTTACGCTGATTCCACGAATGTTATTAGTTTTCTTGTAGCTATCGTAGTTTTCGAGAAAAAAAAAATATCCCAAAAATTTTCAAAAATTTTTTTTTTCATTTTTAAAACAATTTTCTTACGCTGATTCCACGATTGTTATTAGTTTTCTTGTAGCTATCGTAGTTTTTGAGAAAAAAAATAAAATAGCCCCAAAAAAAAAAATAAAGTGACGCCCATTCGGGACTAATATAAGTCGAAGGTCTAAGTGCAAATTCCGAAAAAAAATTGAACAGAAAATTATCGGGGGAAATATTTTCTTTGTGATTTTAGAGATTTTCACACTTAGACCTTTGACTTATATCAGTTCCCGTTGAAACGTCACTAATCGGGGTGAAGCGAGTTTGATAACACTAAAAAGTGCATTGAAGCGTTGAGCCGCTGTTGCGATTCCCGTAAGGCGACACTATACTATAGTGACCGTTTCGAAGGGATTCGAAAAACGATCTAACTTGATCGCGCAACACCTTTTAATATAAACTATCACTTCAACCCCATATAGTGACGTCGGCAAACGGGAAACTGAATATAAGTCCAAATTCTTAGTAAAATCTAAAAAACACAGAGAAAAATAAATTTCCAAAAAATTTTAAGTCGAATTATTTTTTTCGGAATTGCACTAGACCTTGACTTATATTAGGTTCAAACAAACAAACGAACGACGGTCAGACGAACAAACAACACAAAAATACTTAATAAGTCGAGGTCTAAGGGCAAAAAAACTCGAAAAACTACGATAGCCACAAGAAAACTAATAACATTCGTGAATCAGCGTAAGATATTTGTTTTAAAAGGAAAAAAATTTTTTTGATTTTTTGGGGTGTTTATTTTTTTTTCTCGAAAACTACGATAGCTACAAAAAAAAATAATAACTTTTTGGAATCAGCGTAAAGAGTTAGTCCTAAAAATGGAGAAACATTAGTTTTCTTGTAGCTATCGTAGTTTTCGAGAAAAAAAATAAATAACAAAAAAAATCCATAAACAAATTTTCATATTTTCAGAACAACTATCTTACGCTGATTCCAGGAGTGTTATTAGTTTTCTTGTAGCTATCGTAGTTTTTGAGATAAAAAATAAAATACCCCAAAAAAATCAAAAAAAATTTTTTTTCCATTTTTAGAACAATTATCATACGCTGATTCCACGAATGTTATTAGTTTTCTTGTAGCTATCGTAGTTTTCGAGAAAAAAAATAAAATATCCCAAAAAAATTAAAAAAATTTTTTTTACATTTTTAGAACAATTTTCTTACGCTGATTCCACGAATGTTATTAGTTTTCTTGTAGCTATCGTAGTTTTGGAGAAAAAAAAAAATAGCCCCAAAAAATCAAAAAAAAAATTTGCCATTTTTAGAACAATTTTCTTACGCTGATTCCACGAATGTTATTAGTTTTCTTGTAGCTATCGTAGTTTTCAAGAAAAAAAATAAAATATCCAAAAAAATTTCAAAATTTTTTTTTTCATTTTTAGAACAATTTTGTTACGCTGATTCCACGAATGTTATTAGTTTTCTTGTAGCTATCGTAGTTTTTATCGTAGATATTATTTATTTAATTTTTTTTAAAAAAATCATTTAGTTTAGTTACCTTTAAAAATTAATTAACATAGAAAACTGAATTGAAGGGTGACTAAATTAAAAAAAAAATTAAATAAATGATCGAATGAATAACGGTAAAAAAAAAAATAAAAAATAAATATATAATATATATATATATATATATATATATATATATATATATATATATATATATATATATATATATATATATATATATATATATATATATATATATATATATATATATATATATACTAATATATATATAATATAATATTATATATTATATATATTATAATATATAATATATATATATATATATATAATATATATATATAATATATATATATATATATATAGATATATATATATATATATATAGTATATATATATATATATATATATATATATATATATATATATATATATATATATCATTATATATATATATATATATATTATATATCATGGCCATATAGGGGGCTCAGTCGAGCCCCTAAAAAAGAGTTACCCTTTTAGGCTCGAAAGCCGAGGGGGACGAAGGGGGATGTTTCTACCCCGAAGGGGATGGTCGGAGGAACCCCCGCGACACCCAAAGACCAAAGAGCGGGGGTTCCGGAGACCATCCCCGGAGGGGGGGATTAGTCCCCCCCGTAGTCCACCTAGAGGCCGAGAGACCCCGACTCCTGACATCGGGGTGGTCTACCCGTGGGTATTCGTTAGTTTTAAACACCCCTAACACTCTGGCGCCCTATTTTTTTGCGGTCAAAGTCTTTTTTTTCTGTGCCATGCATATGCAACAATGTGTATGCCTTACTGTCGGTGCTGTTGTTCTCTAGTTACATGATGTCAGCTTTAGACATTCTATATAATATATAATATATATATATAAATATATATATATATATATATATATATAATATATATATATATAATATATATATTATATATACATAATATATATATATATATATATATATTATATATATATGATATTATATATATATATATATAAGATTTTCACACTTAGACCTTTGACATATTAGTTCCTGTTGAAGCGTCACTATATCGAGTTGAAGCGAGTTTATACACTAAAAAGTGGCATTTGAAAGCGTTCAGCCGCTTTTGCGATTCCCGTAGGGCGACACTATATATTAGTTCAACAAACAAACGAACGAACGGTCAGAGATATAAGTCGAAGGTCTAAGTGCAAAAAACTCGAAAACTACGATAGCCACAAGAAAACTAATTAACATTCGTTGGAATTCAGCGTAAGAAATTTGTTCTAAAAATGGAAAAAAAAAAATTTTTGATTTTTTTGGTTGTTTATTTTTTTTTTTCGGAAAATTACGATAGCTACAAAAAAAAAAATAACTTTTTGGAATCAGACTGTAAAGATAATTTGTTTAAAATGGAGAAACAATAGTTCCCTGTAGCTATTTCGTAGTCAGCGAGATATTTGTTCTAAAAATGAAAAAAAAAATCCAAAAACAAATTTTCATATTTTCAGAACAATTTTCTTACGCTGATTCCACGAATGTTATTAGTTTTCTTGTAGCTATCGTAGTTTTCGAGAAAAAAAATAAAATAACCCCAAAAAATAAAAAAAAATTTTTTGCCATTTTTAGAACAATTTTCTTACGCTGATTCCACGAATGTTATTAGTTTTCTTGTAGCTATCGTAGTTTTCGAGAAAAAATAAATAACCCAATAAAAATTAAAAGAAATTTTTTACATTTTTAGAAAAATTTTCTTACGCTGATTCCACGAATGTTATTAGTTTTCTTGTAGCATCGTAGTTTTTGAGAAAAAAAAATAAAATAGCCCCAAAAAATCAAAAAAAATTTTTGCCATTTTTAGAACAATTTTCTTACGCTGATTCCACGAATGTTATTAGTTTTCTTGTAGCTATCGTAGTTTTCGAGAAAAAAAAATAAAATATCCAAAAAAAAATCAAAAATTTTTTTTTCCATTTTTAGAACAATTTTCTTACGCTGATTCCACGAATGTTATTAGTTTTCTTGTAAGCTATGTTACTTTTTAGGAAAAAAAATAAAATAGCCCAAAAAACAAAAAATTTTTTGCCATGTTCAGAACAATTTTCTTACGCTGATTCCACGAATGTTATTAGTTTTCTTGTAGCTATCGTAGTTTTCGAGAAAAAAAAATAAAATATCCAAAAAAAATTCAAAATTTTTTTTTTCATTTTTAGAACAATTTTCTTACGCTGATTCCACGAATGTTATTAGTTTTCTTGTAGCTATCGTAGTTTTTGAGAAAAAAAATAAAATAGCCCCAAAAAATCAAAAAAAAATTTTTTTGCCATTTTTAGAACAAATTTCTTACGCTGATTCCACGAATGTTATTAGTTTTCTTGTACCTATCGTAGTTTTTGAGAAAAAAAATAAAATAGCCCCAAAAAATCAAAAAAAAATTTTTTGCCATTTTTAGAACAATTATCTTACGCTGATTCCGGAAATATTTTCTTTGTGATTTTAGAGACTTTCGTAGTTGTGAGAAAAAAAATGAAAATATCCCAAAAAATTTGTTTCAAAAAAATTTGTTTTCATTTGGAACGAATTTTCTTACGCTGATTCCACGAATGTTATTAGTTTTCTTGTAGCTATCGTAGTTTTCGAGAAAAAAATAAAATATCCCAAAAAATTTCAAAATTTTTTTTTCATTTTTAGAACAATTTTCTTACCTGATCCACGATGTTATTAGTTTTCTTGTAGCTATCGTAGTTTTCGAGAAAAAAAATAAAATATAAAAAAAAATCAAAAATTTTTTTTTTCCATTTTTAGAACAATTATCTTACGCTGATTCCACGAATGTTATTAGTTTTCTTGTAGCTATCCTAGTTTTCGAATACCTATCGTTCAACTGACTATGACGTCATATAGTGACGCCTCATTTGGAACAATAGAAGTCGAAGGTCTAAGTGCAAATTCCGAAAAATAATTTTGACTTAAAAATTTTTTGGGAATTATTTTCTTTGTGATTTTAGATTTTTACACTTAGACTTCGCCTTTATATTAGTTCCCGATGAGGCGTCACCATATGACGTCATAATCGGTTTAGATAGTCTGAGCTTAAGAAAATGGTATTTGAAAGCATTGAGCCGGTTTTGCGATTCTAAGGCGACACTATACTATAGTGACATTTCGAAGGGAACCGAAAAACGATCTAACTTGATCGCGCAACACCTTTTAAGGTATAAACTATCACTTCAACCCCATATAGTGACGTATCAACGGGAATTGATATAAGTCAAAGGTCTAAGTGTGAAAATCTAAAAAATCACAGAGAAAATAATTTCCCAAAAAATTTTAGGTCGAAATTATTTTTCGGAATTTGCACTTAGACCTTCGACTTATATTAGTTCAACAAACAAACGAACGAACGGTCAGACGAACAAACGAACTAAAAACATACTATATAAGTCGAAGGTATAAGTGCAAAAAACTCGAAAACTACGATAGCTACAAGAAAACTAATAACATTCGTGGAATCAGCGTAAGATATTTGTTCTAAAAATGGAAAAAAAAATTTTTTTGTTTATTTTGGTTATTTATTTTTTTTCTCGAAAACTACGATAGCTACAAAAAAAATAATAACCTTTTTGGAATCAGCGTAAGAAATTTGTTTTAAAAATGGAAAAAAATAGTTTCCTTGTAGCTATCGTAGTTTTCGAGAAAAAAAATAAAATACCCCCAAAAAATCAAAAAAAATTTTTTGCCATTTTCCGAACAATTATCTTACGCTGATTCCACGAATGTTATTAGTTTTCTTGTAGCTATCGTAGTTTTCGAGAAAAAAAATAAAATATCAAAAAAAAAAATAAAAAAATTTTTTTTTTTCATTTTTAGAACAATTTTGTTAGTTAAATCCACGAATGTTATTAGTTTTCTTGTAGCTATCGTAGTTTTTGAGAAAAAAAATAAAATAGCCCCAAAAAATCAAAAAAAAATTTTTGCCATTTTTAGAACAATTTTCTTACGCTGATTCCACGAATGTTATTAGTTTTCTTGTAGCTATCGTAGTTTTTGAGAAAAAAAATAAAATAGCAACAAAAAACCAAAAATTTTTTTTTGCCATTTTCAGAACAATTTTCTTACGCTGATTCCACGAATGTTATTAGTTTTCTTGTAGCTATCGTAGTTTTCGAGAAAAAAAATAAAATATCCAAAAAAAATCAAAAATTTTTTTTCCATTTTTTTGAACAATTTTCTTACGTTGATTCCACGAATGTTATTAGTTTTCTTGTACCTTCGTAGTTTTTGAGAAAAAAATAAAATACCCCAAAAAAACCAAAAAAAAAATTTTTTTGCCTTTCAGAACAATTTTCTTACGCTGATTCACGAATGTTATTAGTTTTCTTGTAGCTATTCTATAGTTTTCGAGAAAAAAAAAATAAAATAATCCAAAAAATCAAAAATTTTTTTTCTATTTTTTGAACATATATTTTCTTACGTTGATTCCACGAATGTTATTAGTTTTCTTGTACCTATCGTAGTTTTTGAGAAAAAAAATAAAATAGCCCCAAAAAATCAAAAATTTTTTTTTGCCATTTTTAGAACAATTTTCTTACGCTGATTCCACGAATGTTATTAGTTTTCTTGTAGCTATCGTAGTTTTCGAGATACCTATCGTTAAACCCACTATGACGTCATATAGTGACGCCCATTCGGGGACTAATATAAGTCGAAGGTCTAAGTGCAAATTCCGAAAAAAAAATTGAACAGAAAATTATCGGGGGAAATATTTTCTTTGTGATTTTTTAGATTTTCACACTTAGACCTTTGACATATTAGTTCCCGTTGAAACGTCACTATATCGAGTTGAAGCGAGTTTATACACTAAAAAGTGGCATTTGAAAGCGTTCAGCCGCTTTTGCGATTTCCGTAAGGCGACACTATATATTAGTTCAACAAACAAACGAACGAACGGTCAGAGATATAAGTCGAAGGTCTAAGTGCAAAAAACTCGAAAACTACGATAGCCACAAGAAAACTAATAACATTCGTGGAATCAGCGTAAGATATTTGTTCTAAAAATGGAAAAAAAATTTTTTTGATTTTTTTGGTTATTTATTTTTTTTTCTCGAAAACTACGATAGCTACAAAAAAAATAATAACCTTTTTGGAATCAGCGTAAGAAATTTGTTTTAAAAATGGAGAAACAATAGTTTCCCTGTAGCTATCGTAGTTTTCGAGAAAATAAAATAAATAACCAAAAAAATCCAAAAACAAATTTTCATATTTTCAGAACAATTTTCTTACGCTGATTCCACGAATGTTATTAGTTTTCTTGTAGCTATCGTAGTTTTCGAGAAAAAAAATAAAATACCCCAAAAAATCAAAAAAATTTTTTTGCCATTTTTAGAACAATTTTCTTACGCTGATTCCAAATGTTATTAGTTTTCTTGTAGCTATCGTAGTTTTCGAGAAAAAAAAATAAAATATCAAAAAAAAAAATAAAAATTTTTTTTTTTCATTTTTAGAACAATTTTTCTTACGCTGATTCCACGAATGTTATTAGTTTTCTTGTAGCTATCGTAGTTTTTGAGAAAAAAAATAAAATACCCCCAAAAAATCAAAAAAAAATTTTTGCCATTTTTAGAACAATTTTCTTACGCTGATTCCACGAATGTTATTAGTTTTCTTGTAGCTATCGTAGTTTTCGAGAAAAAAAATAAAATAGCCCAAAAAAAAAAAATCATACAAAATTTTTTTTCCATTTTTAGAACAATTTTCTTACGCTGATTCCACGATGTTATTAGTTGTCTTGTAGCTATCGTAGTCGTGTGGTTTATCTGTTAGTATTTATTAATGTTTTTTTTAAAAAATCATTTAGTTTAGTTACCTCTAAAAATTAATTAACATAGAAAACTGAATTGAAGGGTGACTAAATTAAAAAAAAAATTAAATAAATGATCGAATGAATAACGGTAAAGCTAAAGTGTTAAATATATATCATTTTTTTGCCATTTTTATATAATATATATATAATATATATATATAATATATATATATATATAAGTATATATATATATATATAACTATAATATAGATATATATTAAATATATATATATATATATATATATATATATATATATATATATATATATATATATATATATATATATATATATATATATATATAATTTTTATATATATAAGATTTTCACACTTAGGCCTTTGACATATTAGTTCCCGTTGAAACGTCACTATATCGAGTTGAAGCGAGTTTATACACTAAAAAGTGGCATTTGAAAGCGCTCAGCCGCTTTTGCGATTCCCGTAGGGCGACACTATATATTCAACAAACAAACGAACGAACGGTCAGAGATAGTAAGCGGAAGGTCTAAGTGCCAAAAAAAACTCAAAACCTACGATAGCTCAAGAAAAACTAATACATTCGTGAATCAGCGTAAGATATTTGTTCTAAAAATGGAAAAAAAATTTTTTTGGTTTTTTTTTTTTATTTATTTTTTTTCTCGAAAACTACGATAGCTACAAAAAAAATAATAACCTTTTTGGAATCAGCGTAAGAAACTTGTTTTAAAAATGGAAAAACAATAGTTTCCTTGTACCTATCGTAGTTTTCGAGAAAATAAAATTAATAACCAAAAAAAATCCAAAAACAAATTTTCATATTTTCAGAACAACTATCTTACGCTGATTCCACGAATGTTATTAGTTTTCTTGTAGCTATCGTAGTTTTCGAGAAAAAAAATAAAATATCCCAAAAAAATTAAAAAATTTTTTTTTACATTTTTAGAACAATTTTCTTACGCTGATTTCACGAATGTTATTAGTTTTCTTGTAGCTATCGTAGTTTTTGAGAAAAAAAATAAAATACCCCCAAAAAATCAAAAAAATTTTTTTTCATTTTTAGAACAATTTTCTTACGCTGATTCCACGAATGTTATTAGTTTTCTTGTAGCTATCGTAGTTTTTGAGAAAAAAAATAAAATACCCCCAAAAAATCAAAAAATTTTTTTTGCCATTTTTAGAACAATTTTCTTACGCTGATTTTACGAATGTTATTAGTTTTCTTGTAGCTATCGTAGTTTTCGAGAAAAAAAATAAAATATCCAAAAAAAAATCAAAAATTATTTTTTCCATTTTTAGAACAATTTTCATACGCTGATTCCACGAATGTTATTAGTTTTCTTGTAGCTATCGTACTTTTTGAGAAAAAAAATAAAATAGCCCCAAAAAACCAAAAATTTTTTTTGCCATTTTCAGAACAATTTTCTTACGCTGATTCCACGAATGTTATTAGTTTTCTTGTAGCTATCGTAGTTTTCGAGAAAAAAAATAAAATATCCAAAAAAAATTCAAAAATTTTTTTTCCATTTTTTTGAACAATTTTCTTACGTTGATTCCACGAATGTTATTAGTTTTCTTGTACCTATCGTAGTTTTTGAGAAAAAAAATAAAATAGCCCCAAAAAATCAAAAAAATTTTTTGCCATTTTTAGAACAATTATCTACCGCTGATTCACGATGTTTATTAGTTTTCTTGTACCTATCGTAGTTTTTGAGAAAAAAAATAAAATAGCCCCAAAAAATCAAAAAAAAAATTTTTGCCATTTTTAGAACAATTATCTTACGCTGATTCCACGAATGTTATTTGTTTTCTTGTAGCTATCGTAGTTGTTGAGAAAAAAAATAAAATAGCCCCAAAAAATAAAAAAAATTTTTTTGCCATTTTTAGAACAATTTTCTTACGCTGATTCCACGAATGTTATTAGTTTTCTTGTAGCTATCGTAGTTTTTGAGAAAAAAAATAAAATAGCTCAAAAAAATCAAATTTTTTTTTTCATTTTTAGAACAATTTTCTTACGCTGATTCCACGAATGTTATTAGTTTTCTTGTAGCTATCCTAGTTTTCGAGATACCTATCGTTAAACCCACTATGACGTCATATAGTGACACCCATTCGGGACTAATATAAGTCGAAGGTCTAAGTGCAAATTCCGAAAAAAAAATTGAACAGAAAATTATCGGGGAAATATTTTCTTTGTGATTTTAGAGATTTTCACACTTAGACCTTTGACTTATATCAGTTCCCGTTGAAACGTCACTATATCGAGTTGAAGCGAGTTGATACACTAAAAAGTGGCATTTGAAAGCGTTCAGCCGCTTTTGCGATTCCCGTAAGGCGACACTATACTATAGTGACGTTTCGAAGGGAACCGAAAAACGATCTAACTTGATCGCGCAACACCTTTTAAGTTATAAACTATCACTTCAACCCCATATAGTGACGTCTCAACGGGAACTGATATAAGTCAAAGGTCTAAGTGTGAAAATCTAAAAAATCACAGAGAAAATAATTTCCCAAAAAATTTTAAGTCGAAATTATTTTTCGGAATTTGCACTTAGACCTTCGACTTATATTAGTTCAACAAACAAACAAACGAACGAACGGTCAGACGAACAAACGAACACAAAACATACTATATTCTTCCGAACGGAACATCAACTCACGCTCGACCCACGCTCGACCCACGCTCGACCCACGCTCGACCCACGCTCGACCCACGCTCAACCCACGCTCAACCCACACTCAACCCACGCTCAACCCACGCTCAACCCACGCTCAACCCACGCTCGACCCACGCTCAACCCACGCTCAACCCACGCTCAACCCACGCTCAACCCACGCTCAACCCACGCTCGACCCACGCTCAACCCACGCTCGACCTACGCTTGACCCATGCTAAATCCTCGCTCACGCTCACGACCGTGTGTATGCTCTTCGCTCTAATACCTACGTCATCACGCTCGCACCACGTGTCCAAACCATATAGTGACGTTTCAACGGGAACTGATATATTTATTATTATATATTTTTTTTCTTAAAAACTACGATAGCTACAAGAAAACTAATAACATTCGTAGAATCAGCGTAAGATATTTGTTCTGAAAATATGAAAAAAAAATTTTTTGATTTTTTTGGTTATTTATTTTTTTTTCTCGAAAACTAAGATAGCTACAAAAAAAATAATAACCTTTTTGGAATCAGCGTAAGAAATGTGTTTTAAAAATGGAAAAACAATAGTTTCCTTGTAGCTATGGTAGTTTTCGAGAAAATAAAATAAATAACCAAAAAAAATCCAAAAACAAATTTTCATATTTTCAGAACAAATATCTTACGCTGATTCCACGAGTGTTATTAGTTTTCTTGTAGCTATCGTAGTTTTTGAGAAAAAAAATAAAATAGCCCAAAAAAATCAAAAAAATTTTTTTGCTATTTTTAGAACAATTATCTTACGCTGATTCCACGAATGTTATTAGTTTTCTTGTAGCTATCGTAGTTTTTGAGAAAAAAAATAAAATACCCCCAAAAAATCAAAAATTTTTTTTTCATTTTAGAACATTTCTTAACGCTGATTCCACGAATGTTATTAGTTTTCTTGTAGCTATCGTAGTTTTTGAGAAAAAAAATAAAATAGCCCCAAAAAATCAAAAAAATTTTTTTGCCATTTTTAGAATAATTTTCTTACGCTGATTCCACGAATGTTATTTGTTTTCTGTAGCTATCGTAGTTTTTGGAGAAAAAAAATAAAAATAGCCCCAAAAAATCAAAAAAATTTTTTGCCATTTTTAGAACAATTTCTTACGCCGATTCCACGAATGTTATTAGTTTTCTTGTAGCTATCGTAGTTTTTGCGAGAAAAAAAAAATAGCCCCAAAAAATCAAAAAATTTTTTTGCCATTTTTAGAACAATTTCTTACGCTGATTCCACGAATGTGATTAGTTTTCTTGTAGCTATCGTAGTTTTCGAGAAAAAAATAAAATAGCCCCAAAAATCAAAAAAAAATTTGCCATTTTTAGAACAATTATCTTTTCTTACGCTGATTCCACGAATGTTATTTGTTTTCTTGTAGCTATCGTAGTTTTTGAGAAAAAAAATAAAATAGCCCCAAAAAATCAAAAAAAATTTTTGCCATTTTTAGAACAATTTTCTTACGCTGATTCCACGAATGTTATTAGTTTTCTTGTAGCTATCTTAGTTTTTAAGGTACGCATTTATTTATTTTTTTTAAAAAAATCATTTAGTATTTACCTCCATAAATTAATTAACATAGAAAACTGAATTTAAGGTGACTAAATTAAAAAAATTAAAATAAATGCGCGAATGGAAAACGGTAAGCTAAAGTGTTAAATATTTATAATATTATATATTATACTATATAATAATTAATATATATTATATAGATATAATATAATTATTATATATATATATATAAATATATATATATATATATATATATATATATATATATATATATATGATATATATAATATTATATAAGATTTTCACACTTAGACCTTTGACATATTAGTTCCCGTTGAAACGTCACTATATCGAGTTGAAGCGAGTTTATACACTAAAAAGTGGCATTTGAAAGCGTTCAGCCGCTTTGCGATTCCCCGTAGGCCGAACCACTATATATTTGTTCAAACAAACAAACGAACGAACGGTCAGAGATATAAGTCGAAGGTCTAGTGGAAAAAACTCGAAAACTACGATAGACCAGAAAACTAATAACATTCGTGGAATCAGGTAAGATATTTGTTCTAAAAAGGAAAAAAATTTTTTTTGATTTTTTGGGTATTATTTTTTTTCTCGAAAACTACGATAGCTATCAAAAAAAAATAATAACCTTTTTGGAATCAGCGTAGGAAACTTGTTTAAAAATGGAAAAACAATAGTTTCCTTGTACCTATCGTAGTTTTCGAGGAAAATAAAATAGCCCCAAAAAATCAAAAAAAATTTTTGCCATTTTTAGAACAATTTTCTTACGCTGATTCCACGAATGTTATTAGTTTTCTTGTAGCTATTCTAGTTTTCGAGATACCTATCGTTAAACCCACTATGACGTCATATAGTGACTCCCATTCGGGACTAATATAAGTCGAAGGTCTAAGTGCAAATTCCGAAAAAAAAATGGAAGCCACAAGAAAACTAATAACATTCGTGGAATCATTTTAGAACAATTTTCTTACGCTGATTCCACGAATGTTATTAGTTTTCTGTAGCTATCGTAGTTTTTGCAGAAAAAAAATTGAAAATACCCCAAAAATAAAAATGTTTGCCATTTTTAGAACAATTTTCTTACGCTGATTCCACGAATGTTATTAGTTTTCTTGTAGCTATCGTAGTTTTCGAGAAAAAAAATAAAATATCCCAAAAAAAATCAAATTTTTTTTTTTTCCCATTTGTGAAATATCTAACGCTGATTCCACGAATGTTATTAGTTTCCTTGTAGCTATCGTAGTTTTGAGGAAAAAAAAATCATTTTAGTTGGATCAAAAGGCTTGAACATTTGGGCACATTTCAGAACTTTCTTACGCTGAGTATCGAATTTATTTAGTTTTCTTGTAGCTAAATTCGTAGTTGACGAGAAAAAAAATAAAATATCCAAAAAAAATTCAAAAATTTTTTTTCCATTTTTTTGAACAATTTTCTTACGTTGATTCCACGAATGTTATTAGTTTTCTTGTACCTATCGTAGTTTTTGAGAAAAAAAATAAAATAGCCCAAAAAATCAAAAAATTTTTTTTGCCATTTTTAGAACAATTTTCTTACGCTGATTCCACGAATGTTATTAGTTTTCTTGTAGCTATCGTAGTTTTCGAGAAAAAAAATAAAATAGCCCCAAAATCAAAAATTTTTTTTGCAATTTTTAGAACAATTTTCTTACGCTGATTCACGAATTGTTATTTTTTTCTGTAGCTAATCGTAGTTTTTTGAGAAAAAAAATAAAATATCCAAAAAATTTCAAAAAATTTTTTTTTTCTTCATTTTTGAACATTTCTTACGCTGATTCCACGAATGTTATTAGTTTTCTTGTAGCTATCGTAGTTTTCGAGAAAAAAAATAAAATATCCCCAAAAAATCAAAAAAAATTTTTTGCCATTTTTAGAACAATTTTCTTACGCTGATTCCACGAATGTTATTAGTTTCCTTGTAGCTATCGTAGTTTTTGAGAAAAAAAATAAAATAGCTCAAAAAAATCAAAAAATTTTTTTTGCCATTTTTAGAACAATTTTCTTACGCTGATTCCACGAATGTTATTAGTTTTCTTGTAGCTATCGTAGTTTTCGAGAAAAAAAAATAAAATATAAAAAAAAATCAAAATTTTTTTTTTCATTTTTAGAACAATTATCTTACGCTGATTCCACGAATGTTATTTTTTTTTGTAGCTATCTAGTTTTCGAGATACCTATCGTTCAACCCACTATGACGTCATATATTGACGCCTCATCGGGGACTAATATAAGTCGAAGGTCTAAGTGCAAATTCCGAAAAAAAAATTGAACAGAAAATTATCGGGGGAAATATTTTCTTTGTGATTTTTTAGATTTTTACACTTAGACCTTCGCCTTATATTAGTTCCCGAACAGGCGTCACTATATGACGTCATAATCGGTTTAACGATAGTCTGAGCTTAAGAAAATGGTATTTGAAAGCATTGAGCCGGTTTTGCGATTCCCGTAAGGCGACACTATACTATAGTGACGTTTCGAAGGGAACCGAAAAACGATCTAACTTGATCGCGCAACACCTTTTAAGGTATAAACTATCACTTCAACCCCATATAGTGACGTATCAACGGGAACTGATATAAGTCAAAGGTCTAAGTGTGAAAATCTAAAAAATCACAGAGAAAATAATTTCCAAAAAATTTTTAGGTCGAAATTATTTTTCGGAATTTGCACTTAGACCTTCGACTTATATTAGTTCAACAAACAAACGAACGAACGGTCAGACGAACAAACGAACTAAAAACATACTATATAAGTCGAAGGTATAAGTATAAGTCGAATGTCTAAGTATAAGTCGAATGTCTAAGTATAAGTCGAAGGTCTAAGTGTTAAGTCGAAGGTCTAAGTGTTAAGTCGAAGGTCTAAGTGCTAAGTCGAAGGTCTAAGTGCTAAGTCGAAGGTCTAAGTGCTAAGTCGAAGGTCTAAGTGCTAAGTCGAAGGTCTAAGTGCTAAGTCGAAGGTCTAAGTGCTAAGTCGAAGGTCTAAGTGCTAAGTCGAAGGTCTAAGTGCTAAGTCGAAGGTCTAAGTGCTAAGTCGAAGGTCTAAGTGCTAAGTCGAAGGTCTAAGTGCTAAGTCGAAGGTCTAAGTATAAGTCGAAGGTCTAAGAGGGAATATCTTAGATTTTTGATTCTTTTCTTGTTTGTTCGTTTGTTTGTTTTATATTTATATATATATATATATATATATATATATATATATATATATATATATATATATATATTATATATATATATATATATATATAAATATATAACTATCGGGTTAAACCCACTACTGACGTCATATAGTGACGCCCATTCGGGACTAATATAAGTCGAAGGTCTAAGTGCAAATTCCGAAAAAAAAATTGAACAGAAAATTATCGGGGAAATATTTTCTTTGTGATTTTAGAGATTTTCACACTTAGACCTTTGACTTATATCAGTTCCCGTTGAAACGTCACTATATCGAGTTGAAGCGAGTTGATACACTAAAAAGTGGCATTTGAAAGCGTTCAGCCGCTTTTGCGATTCCCGTAAGGCGACTATACTATAGTGACGTTTCGAAGGGAATCGAAAAACGATCTAACTTGATCGCGCAACACCTTTTAAGGTATAAACTATCACTTCAACCCCATATAGTGACGTCGCAACGGGAACTGATATAAGTCAAAGGTCTAAGTGTGAAAATCTAAAAAATCACAGAGAAAATAATTTCCCAAAAAATTTTAAGTCGAAATTATTTTTCGGAATTTGCACTTAGACCTTCGACTTATATTAGTTCAACAAACAAACGAACGAACGGTCAGACGAACAAACGAACACAAAACATACTATATAAGTCGAAGGTCTAAGTGCAAAAAACTCGAAAACTACGATAGCCACAAGAAAACTAATAACATTCGTGGAATCAGCGTAAGATATTTGTTCTAAAAATGGAAAAAAAAATTTTTTTATTTTTTTGGTTGTTTATTTTTTTTTCTCGAAAACTACGATAGCTACAAAAAAAATAATAACCTTTTTGGAATCAGCGTAAGAAATTTGTTTTAAAAATGGAGAAACAATAGTTTCCCTGTAGCTATCGTAGTTTTCGAGAAAATAAAATAAATAACCAAAAAAATCCAAAAACAAATTTCCATATTTTCAGAACAATTTTCTTACGCTGATTCCACGAATGTTATTAGTTTTCTTGTACCTATCTAGTTTTCGAGAAAAAAAAAAAAAAAAACCCCAAAAAATCAAAAAAAATTTTTTCCATTTTTAGAACAATTTTCTTACGCTGATTCCACGAATGTTATTAGTTTTCTTGTAGCTATCGTAGTTTTCGAGAAAAAAAATAAAATATCCCAAAAAAATTAAAAAATTTTTTTTTACATTTTTAGAACAATTTTCTTACGCTGATTCCACGAATGTTATTAGTTTTCTTGTAGCTATCGTAGTTTTTGAGAAAAAAAATAAAATACCCCCAAAAAATCAAAAAAATTTTTTTGCCATTTTTAGAACAATTTTCTTACGCTGATTCCACGAATGTTATTAGTTTTCTTGTAGCTATCGTAGTTTTTATCGTAGTTATTTATTTAATTTTTTTTTAAAAAATCATTTAGTTTAGTTACCTCTAAAAATTAATTAACATAGAAAACTGAATTGAAGGGTGACTAAATTAAAAAAAAAATTAAATAAATGATCGAATGAATAACGGTAAAGCTAAAGTGTTTAAATATATATATATATATATAATATATATAGGGGGCTCGGCTCGAGCCCCCTAAAAAGGGTAAACTCCTTTTTAGGGGGCTCGAGCGAGCCCCCTATGATGGCCATCGATATATATATATATATTATATATATATATATATATTATATATATGAGTAATATATATATATATTATATAATATTATATATATATATAATATATATATAATATTTAACACTTTAGCTTTACCGTTATTCATTCGATCATTTATTTAATTTTTTTTTAATTTAGTCACCCTTCAATTCAGTTTTCTATGTTAATTAATTTTTAGAGGTAACTAAACTAAATGATTTTTTAAAAAAAATTAAATAAATAACTACGATAAAAACTACGATAGCTACAAGAAAACTAATAACATTCGTGGAATCAGCGTAAGAAAATTGTTCTAAAAATGGCAAAAAAATTTTTTTGATTTTTTGGGGGTATTTTATTTTTTTTCTCAAAAACTACGATAGCTACAAGAAAACTAATAACATTCGTGAATCAGCGTAAGAAAATTGGGTTATTTAAATGGGGTAAAAAAAAATTTTTAATTTTTTTGGGATATTTTATTTTTCTCAGAAACTACGATAGCTACAAGAAAACAAATAACATTCGTGGAATCAGCGTAAGATAATTGTTCTAAAAATGGCAAAAAATTATTTTTGATTTTTTGGGTCTATTTTATTTTTTTTCTCGAAAACTACGATAGCTACAAGAAAAGTAATAACATTCGTGGAATCAGCGTAAGAAAATTGTTCTAAAAATGGCAAAAAAATTTTTTGGGTTATTTATTTTATTTTCTCGAAAACTACGATAGCTACAGGGAAACTATTGTTTCTCCATTTTTAAAACAAATTTCTTACGCTGATTCCAAAAAGGTTATTATTTTTTTTTGTAGCTATCGTAGTTTTCGAGAAAAAAAAATAAACAACCAAAAAAATCAAAAAATTTTTTTTTCCATTTTTAGAACAAATATTTTACGCTGATTCCACGAATGTTATTAGTTTTCTGGTGGCTATCGTAGTTTTCGAGTTTTTTGCACTTAGACCTTCGACTTATATAGTATGTTTTGTGTTCGTTTGTTCGTCTGACCGTTCGTTCGTTTGTTTGTTGAACTAATATAAGTCGAAGGTCTAAGTGCAAATTCCGAAAAATAATTTCGACTTAAAATTTTTTGGGAAATTATTTACTCTGTGATTTTTTAGATTTTCACACTTAGACCTTTGACTTATATCAGTTCCCGTTGCGACGTCACTATATGGGGTTGAAGTGATAGTTTATACCTTAAAAGGTGTTGCGCGATCAAGTTAGATCGTTTTTCGATTCCTTTCGAAACGTCACTATAGTATAGTGTCGCCTTACGGGAATCGCAAAAGCGGCTGAACGCTTTCAAATGCCACTTTTTAGTGTATCAACTCGCTTCAACTCGATATAGTGACGTTTCAACGGGAACTGATATAAGTCAAAGGTCTAAGTGTGAAAATCTCTAAAATCACAAAGAAAATATTTCCCCCGATAATTTTCTGTTCAATTTTTTTTTCGGAATTTGCACTTAGACCTTCGACTTATATTAGTCCCGAATGGGCGTCACTATATGACGTCATAGTGGGTTTAACGATAGGTTATATATTTATATATATATATATATATATATATATATATATATATATATATATATATATATATATATATATATATATATATATATATATATATATATAAAACAAACAAACGAACAAACAAGAAAAGAATCAAAAATCTAAGATATTCCCTCTTAGACCTTCGACTTATACTTAGACCTTCGACTTAGCACTTAGACCTTCGACTTAGCACTTAGACCTTCGACTTAGCACTTAGACCTTCGACTTAGCACTTAGACCTTCGACTTAGCACTTAGACCTTCGACTTAGCACTTAGACCTTCGACTTAGCACTTAGACCTTCGACTTAAACTTAGACCTTCGACTTAGCACTTAGAACTTCGACTTATACTTAGACCTTCGACTAACACTTAACCTCGACTTAACACTTAGACCTTCGACTTAGCACTTAGACCTTCGACTTATACTTAGACATTCGACTTATACTTATACCTTCGACTTATATAGTATGTTTTTAGTTCGTTTGTTCGTCTGACCGTTCGTTCGTTTGTTTGTTGAACTAATATAAGTCGAAGGTCTAAGTGCAAATTCCGTAAAAAAAATTCGATTTATAAATTTTTTGGAAATTATTTTCTCTGTGATTTTTTAGATTTTCACCACTTAGACCTTTGGACTTTATATCAAGTTCCCGTTGAGACGTCACTATATGGGGTTGAAGCGATAGTTTATACCTAAAAGGTGTCGCGCGATCACGTTAGGTCGTTTTTCGGTTCCCTTCGAAACGTCACTATAATATAGTGTCGCCTTACGGGAATCGAAAAAGCGGCTGAACGCGTTCAAATGCCATTTTCGTAAGCTCGGACTATCGTCAAACCGATTATGACGTCATATAGTGACGCTGGGTAGGGAACTGGTGTAAGTCGAAGGTCTAAGTGCAAATTCCTAAAAATAATTTCGACTTAAAGAAATTTTGTTCCCCAATTATTTTCTCTGTGATTTTTTTTTCGGAATTTGCACTTAGACCTTCGACTTATATTAGTCCCCGATGAGGCGTCAATATATGACGTCATAGTGGGTTGAACGATAGGTATCTCGAAAACTAGGATAGCTACAAGAAAACTAATAACATTCGTGGAATCAGCGTAAGATATTTGTTCTAAAAATGGAAAAAAAAATTTTTTGATTTTTTTGGTTATTTATTTTTTTTCTCGAAAACTACGATAGCTACAAGAAAACTAATAACATTCGTGGAATCAGCGTAAGAAAATTGTTCTGAAAATGGCAAAAAAAATTTTTTGATTTTTTTGGAGCTTATTTATTTTTTTCTTCAAAAAAACTACGGATAGCTACAGGAACTAATAAAATTCGTGAATTCAGCCGTAAGAAAATTGTTCTAAAAATCAAAATGGCAAAAAAATTTTTTTTGATTTTTGGGGATATTTTATTTTTTTTTCTCGAAAACTACGATAGCTACAGGAAAACTAATAACAATTCGTGGAATCAGCGTAAGAAAAATTGTTCCAAAAATGAAAAAAAAAATTTAATTTTTTTTGGTATTTTTATTTTTTCTCAAAACTACGATACCTACAAGAAAACAAATAACATTCGTGGAATCAGCAAGGAAAATTGTTCTGGGAATGGCAAAAAATTTTTTTTTGATTTTTTGGGGGTATTTTATTTTTTTTCTCAAAAACTACGATAGCTACAAGAAAACTAATAACATTCGTGCAATCAGCGTAAGAAAACTGTTCTAAAAATGGCAAAAAATTTTTTTTTGATTTTTTGGCATTTTATTTTTTCTTCAAAAATAGGATAGGTACAAGAAAACAAATAACATTCGTGGAATCAACGTAAGAAAATTGTTCAAAAAAATGGAAAAAAAAATTTTGAATTTTTTTTGGATATTTTATTTTTTTTCTCGAAAACTACGATAGCTACAAGAAAACTAATAACATTCGTGGAATCAGCGTAGGATATTTCTAAAAATGTCAAAAAAATTTTTTTTTTTTTGGGGCTATTTTATTTTTTTTCTCAAAAACTACGTTAGCTACAAGAAAACTAATAACATTCGTGGAATCAGCGTAAGAAAATTGTTCTAAAAATGGAAAAAAAAAAATTTCATAGTGGGTTTAACGATAGGTATCTCGAAAACTACGATAGCTACAAGAAAACTAATAACATTCGTGGAATCAGCGTAAGAAAATTGTTCTAAAAATGGCAAAAAATTTTTTGATTTTTTGGGGGTATTTTATTTTTTTTCTCAAAAACTACGATAGCTACAAGAAAACTAATAACATTCGTGGAATCAGCGTAAGAAAATTGTTCTAAAAATGTAAAAAAAATTTTTTTAATTATTTATTTTTTCTCGAAAACTACGATAGCTACAAGAAAACTAATAACATTCGTGGAATCAGCGTAAGAAAATTGTTCTAAAAATGGCAAAATTTTTTTTTTGATTTTTTGGGGTTATTTTATTTTTTTTCTCGAAAACTACGATAGCTACAAGAAAACTAATAACATTCGTGGAATCAGCGTAAGATAGTTGTTCTGAAAATATGAAAATTTTGTTTTGGAATTTTTTTGGTTATTAATTTATTTTCTCGAAAAACTACGAATAGGTACAAGGAAAAACTATTGTTTTTCCATTTTTAAAACAAGTTTCCTACGCTGATTCCAAAAAGGTTATTATTTTTTTTGTAGCTATCGTAGTTTTCGAGAAAAAAAATAAATAACCAAAAAAATCAAAAAAAATTTTTTTCCCTTTTTAGAACAAATATCTTACGCTGATTCCACGAATGTTATTAGTTTTCTTGTAGCTATCGTAGTTTTCGAAGTTTTGCACTATAAGACCTCGACTTATATCTCTGACCGTTCGTTCGTTTGTTTGTTGAACTAATATATAGTGTCGCCCTACGGGAATCGCAAAAGCGGCTGAACGCTTTCAAATGCCACTTTTTAGTGTATAAACTCGCTTCAACTCGATATAGTGACGTTTCAGCGGGAACTAATATGTCAAAGGTCTAAGTGTGAAAATTTTATATATATATATATATATATATATATAATATATAGTATATATATATAATATATATATAAATATATATATATATATATATATATATATATATATATATATATATATATATATATATATATATATATATATTTAACACTTTAGCTTTACCGTTATTCATTCGCGCATTTATTTAATTTTTTTTTAATTTAGTCACCCTTAAATTCAGTTTTCTATGTTAATTAATTTTTAGAGGTAACTAAACTAAATGATTTTTTTTAAAAAAAAATAAATAAAAACTACGATAAAAACTACGATAGCAAAAAGAAAACTAATAACATTCGTATTGGAATCAGCGTAAGAAAATTGTTCTAAAAATGGCAAAAAATTTTTTTTGATTTTTTGGGGCTATTTTATTTTTTTTCTCAAAAACTACGATAGCTACAAGAAAACAAATAATTCGTGAATCAGCCCGTTCAAGAATAATTGTTCTAAAAATGGCAAAATAATTTTTTTGATTTTTTGGGGCTATTTTATTTTTTTTCTCGAAAACTACGATAGCTACAAGAAAACTAATAACATTCGTGGAATCAGCGTAAGAAAATTGTTCTAAAAATGGAAAAAAAATTTTTTTGATTTTTTTGGGCTATTTTATTTTTTTTCTCGAAAACTACGATAGCTACAAGAAAACTAATAACATTCGTGGAATCAGCGTAAGAAAATTGTTCTAAAAATGGCAAAAAATTTTTTTTGATTTTTTGGGGCTATTTTATTTTTTTTCTCAAAAACTACGATAGCTACAAGAAAACAAATAACATTCGTGGAATCAGCGTAAGAAAATTATTCTAAAAATGGCAAAAAATTTTTTTTGATTTTTTGGGGCTATTTTATTTTTTCTCGAAAACTACGATAGCTACAAGAAAACTAATAACATTCGTGGAATCAGCGTAAGAAAATTGTTCTAAAAATGAAAAAAAATTTTTTTGATTTTTTGGGGGTATTTTATTTTTTTTCTCAAAAACTACGATAGCTACAAGAAAACTAATAACATTCGTGGAATCAGCGTAAGATAATTGTTCTAAAAATAGCAAAAAAATTTTTTTGATTTTTTTGGGCTATTTTATTTTTTTTCTCAAAAACTACGATAGCTACAAGAAAACTAATAACACTCGTGGAATCAGCGTAAGATATTTGTTCTGAAAAATGAAAATTGCTTTTTGATTTTTTGGGGCTCTTCTATTTTTTTTCTCGAAAACTACGATAGCTACAAGGAAACTATTGTTTTTCCATTTTTAAAACACATTTCTTACGCTGATTCCAAAAAGGTTATTATTTTTTTTGTAGCTATCGTAGTTTTCGAGAAAAAAAATAAATAATAAAAAAAAATCAAAAATTTTTTTTTTCCATTTTTAGAACAAATATCTTACGCTGATTCCACGAATGTTATTAGTTTTCTTGTAGCTATCGTAGTTTTAAAATTTTTTGCACTTAGACCTTCGACTTATATCAGTTCCCGTTGAAACGTCACTATATGGTTTGGACACGTGGTGCGAGCGTGATGACGTAGGTATTAGAGCGAAGAGCATACACACGGTCGTGAGCGTGAGCGAGGATTTAGCATGGGTCAAGCGTAGGTCGAGCGTGGGTTGAGCGTGGGTCGAGCGTGGGTTGAGCGTGGGTTGAGCGTGGGTTGAGCGTGGGTTGAGCGTGGGTTGAGCGTGGGTCGAGCGTGGGTTGAGCGTGGGTTGAGCGTGGGTTGAGCGTGGGTTGAGCGTGGGTTGAGCGTGGGTTGAGCGTGGGTTGAGCGTGGGTTGAGCGTGGGTTGAGCGTGGGTTGAGCGTGGGTCGAGCGTGAGTTGATGTTCCGTTCGGAAGAATATAGTATGTTTTGTGTTCGTTTGTTCGTCTGACCGTTCGTTCGTTTGTTTGTTGAACTAATATAAGTCGAAGGTCTAAGTGCAAATTCCGAAAAATAATTTCGACTTAAAATTTTTTGGGAAATTATTTTCTCTGTGATTTTTTAGATTTTCACACTTAGACCTTTGACTTATATCAGTTCCCGTTGCGACGTCACTATATGGGGTTGAAGTGATAGTTTATACCTTAAAAGGTGTTGCGCGATCAAGTTAGATCGTTTTTCGATTCCTTTCGAAACGTCACTATAGTATAGTGTCGCCTTACGGGAATCGCAAAAGCGGCTGAACGCTTTCAAATGCCACTTTTTAGTGTATCAACTCGCTTCAACTCGATATAGTGACGTTTCAACGGGAACTGATATAAGTCAAAGGTCTAAGTGTGAAAATCTCTAAAATCACAAAGAAAATATTTCCCCCGATAATTTTCTGTTCAATTTTTTTTCGGAATTTGCACTTAGACCTTCGACTTATATTAGTCCCGAATGGGCGTCACTATATGACGTCATAGTGGGTTTAACGATAGGTATCTCGAAAACTAGGATAGCTACAAGAAAACTAATAACATTCGTGGAATCAGCGTAAGAAAATTGTTCTAAAAATGAAAAAAAAAATTTGAAATTTTTTGGGATATTTTATTTTTTTTCTCGAAAACTACGATAGCTACAAGAAAACTAATAACATTCGTGGAATCAGCGTAAGAAAATTGTTCTAAAAATGGCAAAAAAAATTTTTTTATTTTTTGGGGCTATTTTATTTTTTTTCTCAACAACTACGATAGCTACAAGAAAACAAATAACATTCGTGGAATCAGCGTAAGATAATTGTTCTAAAAATGGCAAAATAATTTTTTTGATTTTTTGGGGCTATTTTATTTTTTTTCTCGAAAACTACGATAGCTACAAGAAAACTAATAACATTCGTGGAATCAGCGTAAGAAAATTGTTCTAAAAATGGCAAAAAAATTTTTTTGATTTTTTGGGGCTATTTTATTTTTTTTCTCAAAAACTACGATAGGTACAAGAAAACTAATAACATTCGTGGAATCAACGTAAGAAAATTGTTCAAAAAAATGGAAAAAAAAATTTTGAATTTTTTTTGGATATTTTATTTTTTTTCTCGTACTATTAATTACAAGAAAACTAATAACAATCGTGGAATCAGCGTAAGAAAATTGTTCTGAAAATGGCAAAAATTTTTTTAATTATTGATCATTTTATTTTTTTCTCAAAAAGTTACGATAGCTACAAGAAAACTAATAACATTCGTGGAATCAGCGTATGAAAATTGTTCTAAAAATGGAAAAAATAATTTTTGATTTTTTTTTGGATATTTTATTTTTTTTCTCGAAAACTACGATAGCTACAAGAAAACTAATAACATTCGTGGAATCAGCGTAAGAAAATTGTTCTAAAAATGGCAAAAAAAATTTTTTGATTTTTTGGGGGTATTTTATTTTTTTTCTCAAAAAACCTACGATAGCTACAAGAAAACTAATAACATTCGTGGAATCAGCGTAAGAAAATTGTTCTAAAAATGTAAAAAAAAAATTTTTAATTTTTTTGGGATATTTTTATTTTTCTCGAAAACTACGATAGCTACAAGAAAAGTAATAATAATGGTGGAATCAGCGTAAGAAAATTGTTCTAAAAATGGCAAAAATTTTTTTTTGGATTTTTTGGGGTTATTTTATTTTTTTTCTCGAAACTTACAATACACAAGAAAACTAATAAACTTCGTGGAACAGACGACTTAAGATAGTGTTCTGAAATATGAAAATTGTTTTTGGATTTTTTTTTTTTGGTTATAAATTTTTTTATGTTTCCATCTCCCGAGAAGTAAAAAGTAGTACAAGGAAACTATTGTTTTTCCATTTTTAAAACAAGCTTACGCTGATTCCAAAAAGGTTATTATTTTTTTGTAGCTGCTATCGTAGTTTTCGAGAAAAAAAAATAAAATAACCAAAAAAAATCAAAAAAATTTTTTTTCCCTTTTTAGAACAAATATCTTACGCTGATTCCACGAATGTTATTAGTTTTCTTGTAGCTATCGTAGTTTTCGAGTTTTTTGCACTTAGACCTTCGACTTATATCTCTGACCGTTCGTTCGTTTGTTTGTTGAACTAATATAAGTCGCCCTACGGGAATCGCAAAAGCGGCTGAGCGCTTTCAAATGCCACTTTTTAGTGTATAAACTCGCTTCAACTCGATATAGTGACGCTTCAACAGGAACTAATATGTCAAGGCCTAGTGGTGAAAATCTTATTTATATAAAATTATATATATATAATAATATTATATATAATATAATATATATTATATATATATATATATATATATATATATATATATATATATAATATATATATATATAATATATTATATTATACTATAATCTTATATATATATATATATATATATATATATATATATATATATATATATATATATATATATATATATATATATATATTTAACACTTTAGCTTTACCGTTATTCATTCGATCATTTATTTAATTTTTTTTTAATTTAGTCACCCTTCAATTCAGTTTTCTATGTTAATTAATTTTTAGAGGTAACTAAACTAAATGATTTTTTAAAAAAAAATTAAATAAATAACTACGATAAAAACTACGATAGCTACAAGAAAACTAATAACATTCGTGGAATCAGCGTAAGAAAATTGTTCTAAAAATGGAAAAAAATTTTTTTGATTTTTTGGGTCTATTTTATTTTTTTTCTCGAAAACTACGATAGCTACAAGAAAACTAATAACATTCGTGGAATCAGCGTAAGAAAAATTGTTCTAAAAATGGCAAAAATTTTTTTTTGATTTTTTGGGGCTATTTTATTTTTTTTCTCAAAAACTACGATAGCTACAAGAAAACTAATAACATTCGTGGAATCAGCGTAAGAAAATTGTTCTAAAAATGTAAAAAAAATTTTTTTAATTTTTTTGGGATATTTTATTTTTTTTCTCGAAAACTACGATAGCTACAAGAAAACTAATAACATTCGTGGAATCAGCGTAAGAAAATTGTTCTAAAAATGGCAAAAAAATTTTTTTGATTTTTTGGGGGTATTTTATTTTTTTTTCTCAAAAACTACGATAGCTACAAGAAAACTAATAACATTCGTGGAATCAGCGTAAGAAAATTGTTCTGAAAATATGAAAATTTGTTTTTGGATTTTTTTGGTTATTTATTTTATTTTCTCGAAAACTACGATAGCTACAGGGAAACTATTGTTTCTCCATTTTTAAAACAAATTTCTTACGCTGATTCCAAAAAGGTTATTATTTTTTTTGTAGCTATCGTAGTTTTCGAGAAAAAAAAATAAATAACCAAAAAAATCAAAAAAATTTTTTTTTCCCTTTTTAGAACAAATATCTTACGCTGATTCCACGAATGTTATTAGTTTTCTTGTGGCTATCGTAGTTTTCGAGTTTTTTGCACTTAGACCTTCGACTTATATCTCTGACCGTTCGTTCGTTTGTTTGTTGAACTAATATATAGTGTCGCCTTACGGAAATCGCAAAAGCGGCTGAACGCTTTCAAATGCCACTTTTTAGTGTATAAACTCGCTTCAACTCGATATAGTGACGTTTCAACGGGAACTAATATGTCAAAGGTCTAAGTGTGAAAATCTAAAAAATCACAAAGAAAATATTTCCCCCGATAATTTTCTGTTCAATTTTTTTTTCGGAATTTGCACTTAGACCTTCGACTTATATTAGTCCCCGAATGGGCGTCACTATGTGACTCATAGTGGGTTTAACGATAGGTATCTCGAAAAACACCAAAAGCAACAAAAAAAACTAAAAACATTGGTGGAATCCGCGTAAAGAAAATTTTCCTAAAAATGGCAAAAAAAAATTTTGATTTTTTGGGGCTATTTTATTTTTTTTTCTCAAAAACTACGATAGGTACAAGAAAACTAATAACATTCGTGGAATCAACGTAAGAAAATTGTTCAAAAAAATGGAAAAAAAATTTTTGATTTTTTTTGGATATTTTATTTTTTTTCTCGAAAACTACGATAGCTACAAGAAAACTAATAACATTCGTGGAATCAGCGTAAGAAAATTCTGAAAATGCAAAAAATTTTTTGGTTTTTTGGGCTATTTTATTTTTTTTCTCAAAAACTATACGATAGCCACAACAAAACTAATAACATTCGTGGAATTATCAACGTAAGAAAATTGTTCAAAAAAATGGAAAAAAAAATTTTTGATTATTTTTTTTTTGATATTTTATTTTTTTCTCGAAAACTACGATAGCTACAAGAAAAAAATTAATAACATTCGTTGAATCAGCGTAAGAAAATTGTTCTGAAAATGGCAAAAAAAAAATTTTTGGTTTTTTGTGGCTATTTTATTTTTTTTCTCAAAAACTACGATAGCTACAAGAAAACTAATAACATTCGTGGAATCAGCGTAAGAAAATTGTTCTAAAAATGGCAAAAATTTTTTTTTGATTTTTTGGGGCTATTTTATTTTTTTTCTCAAAAACTACGATAGCTAAAGAAAAATAATAACATTCGTGGAATCAGCGTTAGAAACAAAATTATTCTAAAAAAGAAAAAAAAAAATTTTTTATTTTTTTGTTTTTGATATTTTATTTTTTTTTCTCGAAAACTACGATAGCTACAAGAAAAAACTAATAACATTCGTGGAATCAGCGTAAGATAATTGTTCGGAAATGCAAAAAAATTTTTTATTTTTTGGGGCTATTTTATTTTTTTTCTCGAAAACTACGATAGCTACAAGGAAACTATTTTTTTCCATTTTTAAAACAAATTTCTTACGCTGATTCCAAAAAGGTTATTATTTTTTTTGTAGCTATCGTAGTTTTCGAAAAAAAAAATAAATAACCAAAAAAAATCAAAAAATTTTTTTTTCCATTTTTAGAACAAATATCTTACGCTGATTCCACGAATGTTATTAGTTTTCTTGTAGCTATCGTAGTTTTCGAGTTTTTTTGCACTTATTACCTTCGACTTATAGTATGTTTTAGTTCGTTTGTCGTCTGAACCGTTCGTTCGTTTGTTTTTGTGACTAATATAAGTCGGAATCGTCAAGTGCAAATTCCCGAAAAAAATTTCGACCTAAAAAAAAAAAATTTTTTTTTGGGGGACAAAATTTTTTTTTTCTAATTGATTGTGTTAGATTTCACCTAGACCTTTGACTTAGTATCCAATTTCCCGTTGATACGTCACTATATGGGGTTGAAGTGATAGTTTATACCTTAAAAGGTGTTGCGCGATCAAGTTAGATCGTTTTTCGGTTCCCTTCGAAATGTCACTATAGTATAGTGTCGCCTTACGGGAATCGCAAAACCGGCTCAATGCTTTCAAATACCATTTTCTTAAGCTCAGACTATCGTTAAACCGATTATGACGTCATATAGTGACGCCTGTTCGGGAACTAATATAAGGCGAAGGTCTAAGTGTAAAAATCTAAAAAATCACAAAGAAAATATTTCCCCCGATAATTTTCTGTTCAATTTTTTTTTCGGAATTTGCACTTAGACCTTCGACTTATATTAGTCCCCGATGAGGCGTCAATATATGACGTCATAGTGGGTTGAACGATAGGTATCTCGAAAACTAGGATAGCTACAAGAAAACTAATAACATTCGTGGAATCAGCGTAAGATAATTGTTCTAAAAATGGAAAAAAAAAATTTTTGATTTTTTTTTATATTTTATTTTTTTTCTCGAAAACTACGATAGCTACAAGAAAACTAATAACATTCGTGGAATCAGCGTAAGAAAATTGTTCTAAAAATGGCAAAAAAATTTTTTTGATTTTTTGGGGATATTTTATTTTTTTTCTCGAAAACTACGATAGCTACAAGAAAACTAATAACATTCGTGGAATCAGCGTAACAAAATTGTTCCAAAAATGAAAAAAAAATTTTTTGAAATTTTTTGGGATATTTTATTTTTTTTCTCAAAAACTACGATAGCTACAAGAAAACAAATAACATTCGTGGAATCAGCGTAAGATAATTGTTCTAAAAATGGCAAAAAAATATTTTTGATTTTTTTGGGGCTATTTTATTTTTTTTCTCGAAAACTTCGATAGCTACAAGAAAACTAATAACATTCGTGGAATCAGCGTAAGAAAATTGTTCTAAAAATGGCAAAAAAATTTTTTTGATTTTTTGGGGCTATTTTATTTTTTTTCTCAAAAACTACGATAGGTACAAGAAAACTAATAACATTCGTGGAATCAACGTAAGAAAATTGTTCAAAAAAATGGAAAAAAAAATTTTGAATTTTTTTTGGATATTTTATTTTTTTTCTCGAAAACTACGATAGCTACAAGAAAACTAATAACATTCGTGGAATCAGCGTAAGAAAATTGTTCTGAACATGGCAAAAAAAATTTTTTGGTTTTTTGGGGCTATTTTATTTTTTTTCTCAAAAAGTACGATAGCTACAAGAAAACTAATAACATTCGTGGAATCAGCGTATGAAAATTGTTCTAAAAATGGAAAAAATAATTTTTGATTTTTTTTTGGATATTTTATTTTTTTTCTGCAAACTACGAATAGCTACAAGAAAACTAATAACAATCGTGGAATCAGCGTAAGAAAATTGTTCTAAAAATGGCAAAAAAAATTTTTTTGATTTTTTGGGGGTATTTTATTTTTTTCTCAAAAACTACGATAGCTACAAGAAAACTAATAACATTCGTGGAATCAGCGTAAGAAAATTGTTCTGAAAATATGAAAATTTGTTTTTGGATTTTTTTGGTTATTTA
>JABUQX010006877.1:57500-62362 GCA_015478945.1 Trachelipus rathkii
GCTCTTTTCACTATTTGATTCAGACGACGAAGAAAAAATCTCAGGGAGCTTTCTAAGTTTTCTTAAAAATGCAAAGCAAAATACATGCAAGGCGACTGAATCAATAATCCTGATGTTGACCACGTATATGGTCGCAGAAGACAGTGCAGTTGCTAGAACCGCTGAAGTTATTATGCAAATGAGTATCGTGTACATAAACTTAAAATCTTTGGTTTTTTATATAGATGGGTATGAAACCTTTCTAAAACTAACTGATTTGATGAAGGAAAAACAACATCGACCTTTATTTGATATCGAGAGGCTAGAAATTGTTAATAAGGGCACTAACCCTCTTATTCACGATGACTTTCTCCAAATAATGAAAAATATTTCAATATTATTTCCAAACCTAATCACGCTAAAATTAATATGCATTTGTTGCAAGAAAGTGATAAGAGAGGACACGACCGAAATTGCTAAAAACGGAGATCCTTCTCCTCTTTTAAGCAAATCAGCCAACGCTTTGTTCAGCGAATCAGACTTGGATTTTTTCAAAATTACAAAAAAATTTGTCGAAATTGATTTTTCGAGTAAATTGCCGAAACTTTTTATCCCTTCGTTTGAAAAATTAACAACAATAATTGTGGACATTAACAACATCGAGGAAATTATGGAAATCTCATCGTTGTTTAATTTGCAAAAAATTGGAGTTCGTTTAAACCATAAGCACCCACCTTCCGTTGTGAGAAGCGATCGTGTAAGACTACTGGCTGCAAAAACTGGGGTGAAGACATTAGAATTGATTTCCAGTTTCTCAGCGGAAGAAGAAATTTTTCCCAACTACGGTTTCAATATATGGATAAATAAATTTCGCGAATGCTATAATTGTTCTAGCCAAAAATTGGCTAATTTAGTCGTAGTGGTTGAAATCGAAAACCGAAGAATAATTGAATGGGAAATCAGTGAGGCTTCATCGCCAGTCAAAAACCACGTTAAATTATCGATGGGAAAGGAATTAGAAGAAGAAGAAGCAATAGGAGATGAAAATTATAGAAAATTGAAAACGTTACATAGAATGTTGGAAACTAGTTTTTTGAGACTCCTTTCTAAAGATCATGAAAGAAACGAAATAAAAATACCATTTTGTCTCGCGTGCAGAGGAATTTTTGCGGTTATGAATCACTTTAAGAGCTTGACTTACCAACCGATTTTACAAACATGTCATTTGCACTGCGGTAAATTATGGCGAGCTGGAATGGAAAAGAAAATAATTGATTCTTGGGATACAAAATTTTTTAGAAACCGATTGCAAAGGAGTATTAGAAACGTCGATGGTTCCTTGGAATTGAATTTGCGAAACGTTTGTCAATTTAACGCAATGCTTCAAAAAAACGAATGTATGGATACCCTTTCTCCATTCCGATTCCCAAATGTTCGTATCTTGAGAATATCATACGAAAAAGAGAAAATTTTTGATTCAAAAACTAAATGTGGGACACTGAATAAAAAATTCGTCGAAGCCTTTCCGAATCTGACTGATTTGGAAATCAGAAAAAACGTAATATATTCAGGCTCGTATCTGCAAGAAAGTATTTATAACAGTGATATAATAGGAAGTTACGTAAATAAAACGGTTCTTAAAAATTTGGTAGAATTGAAGATCGATTTTTCTGATCTTTTATATTATATTTGTAGTGTCTCTCCAAATCTAGAAAAAGTCGTCATATTTTTCCATTGGGAACATATCGATCTTTGCGAAATTCATAAACTTTTGAATATCACTGGCTCTTTGAAAAGAGGAGTAGAGTTTAATTTTGATAACTTCTTAGCAGATAAACAAAAAATGTTCAAGTACTTTATAGGTAACTATAAACGCACTTACGAAAGAAATATTGACCAGCTGTTCAAAAAAATTACGGTGACTATGACTGATGATCATGGAAAATCCATCATTCGATGGAATATAAAACAATATAACTCTTCGGAGATACGTAGTTTACTAGATGGTTGTGAATCAATTGACAGCGATAAATACAAGGTGGAAAGAGAAATGAATTTCTCCGGGAGTCTTTTATGGTTAAAAGATGATATCTATTTTTATTACTTAAACACTTTTTTTAAGTTTTTAGAAAAAGGTCGAGATCGCAAGCCCAAGACATTTCATTTGGTTCTTCCCTTTATTGAAAATCATGAATTTTTTAACAACCTTTTTAAAGCTGTCGAACGTATAATAGATAGCATAACAGAAATATATTAATAATAAGAGAAGAAATGAAAAGCGAAAAATAAGAACATACGACACACACACACACAGTATATATATATAATAATATTATATAATATATTATATATTATATATATATATATATATATATATATATTTTATAATTTATATATATATATATATATTAATTTTATAATTTTATTATATATATATATATATTATATATATATATATATATATGCTGCATATGCATTGTATGTAATAAAAATTTCAATAAAAAACTTTGTATTATTAATTTTTATGTTATTTATCAGAATAAAATTTTTAATTATCGATCGTTTTATATTTAATCCCATAGTTTTGGTATCAAAATTTTTTTATTTGCACCTTATAGTTAAATATAAGCGTAAGAAAATTGTTCTAAAAATTGCAAAAAATTTTTTTTGATTTTTTGGGGCTATTTTATTTTTTTTCTCGAAAACTACGATAGGTACAAAAAAACTAATAACACTCGTGGAATCAGCGTAAGATAGTTGTTCTGAAAATATGAAAATTTGTTTTTGGATTTTTTTGGTTATTTATTTTATTTTCTCGAAAACTACGATAGGTACAAGGAAACTATTGTTTTTCCATTTTTAAAACAAATTTCTTACGCTGATTCCAAAAAGGTTATTATTTTTTTTGTAGCTAATGTAGTTTCCGAGAAAAAAAAAATAAATAACCAAAAAAATAAAAAAAATTTTTTTTTCCATTTTTAGAACAAATATCTTACGCTGATTCCACGAATGTTATTAGTTTTCTTGTAGCTATCGTAGTTTTCGAGTTTTTTGCACCTAGACCTTCGACTTATATCTCTGACTGTTTGTTCGTTTGTTTGTTGAACTAATATAAGTTCGAAAGTCTAGGGCAAATTCCGAAAAATAATTTCGACTTAAAATTTTTTGGGAAATTATTTTCTCTGTGATTTTTTAAGATTTTCACACTTAAGACCTTGACTGTATATCATCCCGATTGAGTCGTCACATATTGGGGTTGAAGTGATAGTTTATACCTTAAAAGGTGTTGCACGATCAAGTTAGATCGTTTTTCGGTTCCCTTCGAAACGTCACTATAATATAGTGTCGCCTTACGGGAATCGAAGAAGTCGCTGAACGCTTTAAAATACCAGTCACATAAGCTTAAACTATCGTCAATCCGATTATGACGTCATATAGTGACACCAAACAAACTATATAAGTCGAAGGTCTAAGTGCAAATTCCGAAAAATAATTTGGACTTAAAAAAATTTGTGTGTATTATTTTCTCAAAGAAAATTTAGATTTTAGCACTTAGACCTTCGACTGCTATACTATAGACCTTCGATTTATACTTAGACCTTCGACTTAGCACTTAGACCTGTCCGACTTAGCCACTTAGACCTTCGACTTATACTTAGACCTTTGACTAGAGAAAATAATTTCCCAAAAAATTTTAAGTCGAAATTATTTTTCGGAATTTGCACTTAGACTTTCGACTTATATTAGTTCAACAAACAAACGAACGAACAGTCAGAGATATAAGTCAAAGGTCTAAGTGCAAAAAACTCGAAAACTACGATAGCTACAACAAATCGGGTTGAAGCGATAGTTTATCCCTAAAAAGGTGTCGCGCGATCACGTTAGGTCGTTTTTCGGTTCCCTTCGAAAAGTCACTATAGTATAGTGTCGCCTTACGGGAATCGCAAAAGCGGCTGAACGCTTTCGAGCACCATTTTGTTAAGCTTATAGTATTTTCAAACCGATTATGACGTCATATAGTGATGCCTCATCGGGAACTAATATAAGTCGAAGGTCTAAGTACAAATTCCGAAAAATAATTTTGACTTAAAAAAATTTGTGTATTATTTTCTTTTGAGATTTTTTAGATTTTTACACTTAGACCTTCGACTTATACTAGTTCCCGATGAACTTAGACCTTCGGCTTAGCACTTAGACCTTCGACTTTAGCACTTAGACCTCTCGACTTTATATTAACCCTTCGACTTTAGCACTAGACACTATTTTTAATTGTTTTTAATGTAGACACCCTAAAAATGATTAATAAGAAAATGATATTTTATGAGACTAAATAAAACAAAAAGAATAATCGCATATTTAACAAAATTAAAAAAATATTATTATTTTTTGGCAAATATACGAATTTCGCGGGAAGCAAAAGCACGAAATAACGTTACTTTTTACTTCTCGTGAGGTGATGCAAAATAAATTTTTCGTTCCTTAAGCGAGTTTTTTTTCGGGAAAAACCAAAAAAAAAGTAATTACGGGATCAAAGTCTATAAAGAATTGATGATCAGGTAACTTGAGTATTTTTTCGATTGCGGACGACGTTCCGAGCCATGGAAAGGCCCTAGACCCGATGATGAGATCCTAAAGACCTTTCGATTTTCGAGGGAGAGCTCCTGCCCTCTGTTCTAACGGGAATTCGCTCACCATCGTTTTCTCGGGTAGTGGTGTCAACAATTCCGTTAACGGTCCTCGCGCTTAGGCGCGGTGGGTTGAGCTGTCTGTATCCGTAGGTAAGCTAGAAGGTAGCAAATTTTGAGGATTTCTACTTCTCGGGCGCCGCACTCTAGTCGCAAAGTAGGGTTAAAAATTCGCGCCTTTTCTTTAGGGTGGCCGTG
>JABUQX010006878.1:0-17500 GCA_015478945.1 Trachelipus rathkii
AGCAGTTAACAGTGAACAAACGGCGAAAGATGAATAGTGGCAAAAAAATTAAACCAGTTTACAGGTGAAAAACCAAACGCGAATGGGGAAAAAGTTGCAGACAAAGAAAAGCTGCAAAAACCGAAAAAAAACGCTAAGAGCAAAACATGGCAAACAAAAAGGCAGTTACTGGTTTAAAAAAACAACGCAAAAATGAAAAAACGCGGAATGGGGAAAAAAGTGCAAACAAAGGAAAGCAGTTATTGGTGGGGAAAACAACCCGCCGAATTTGAAAGTGGCAAACAAAGAGGAGGTTAACCAGGTGGAAAAAAAAACACAAACAACCGCAACAATGGCAAAAGTGCTAAACCAAAAGAGGGCCAGTTAACAGGTGAAAAACAAAAACGCGGAATGGGAAAAAGTTGCAAAACAAAGGGGGGGAGACAGGATTACCTGGAGTAAAAAACAGCGCGGGGCCAAAAATGGAAAAGTGCAATTTACAAGTTACAGGGTGAAAAAACGCGATTTGAGAAAAAGGGGCAAAAAACAAGAAGGGGCAGGTAACCAGGGGTGGAAACAAAGCGCGGCAATTGAAATTAGTGCAAACAAAGAGGGCTGTTACAGTGTGGGAAAACCAACGGCGGGAATTGGAAAAAGAGTGGCAAAACATTTTTACAAGTTTTTACAGGTAAAAAACAACGAGAATGGAAAAAAGTAGCCAAAAAAAACAAGGCAGGCAGGGGTTAACAGGATAAAACAACGCGAATGGGAAACCGTTGCAACAAGGCAAGGGCAGCAATCAGATGATTGAAACAAACCCGCCCAATGAAAAAGTGCAAGAAAGGAAGGCAGGTTACAGTTGTGAAAAAACAACGCAAAAAATGAAAAGTGGAAAACATTATTAGGCAGGTTTTTACATGTGGAAACCAAACCGCGAAGGGAAAAAGGCTGAAACAAGAAAAGCCGAGTTACGTTGAAAACCCAAACGTTGAAGGAGTAGGGGGAACATACAGATTAACAGGGTGAAAAACAGCAGCGAATGGAAAAAAGCGTGCAACAAAAGAGTAAGTCTACAGGGGTTGGAAATAAAACCGGGCCAAATGGGAAAAGCTGCCAAACAAAAGGAAAGCAGGTTTTACCCAAGGGTGAAAACAACGCCGGGGAGGGGGAAAAAAAAGTGCAAAAACAAAGAGTTAAGTTACCAGGGGGGAAAAACCATCGCCAAAATGAAAAGTCAAACAAAGAAGGGGCCAGTTTTAACAAGGTTAAAAAACCCCCAAAAGTGGAATGAAAAAGAGCAAAACAAGTCAACTTTTATTACTTGGGGGAAACAACGGCAAAATGAAAAAGTTTTTGGCAAACATTACCCAGACAGCGTGGAAAACAAACTCGCCGAAATTGGGAAAAGTGGACAACAAGAAGCAGTTTAACCAGTTGGGGAAAACCAAACTGAATGAGTTAGCTGGCATCCATTTAACAATTACAGGTTGAAAAACGCGAATGTGAAAAAGTGCCAGCAAGAGCAAGTTTTAACCGGTGGAAAACAAACGCGAATGGAAAAAGTTGCAAACAAAGGCGTTAAAACAGGGTGGGAACAACGCCCGGGAATGAAAAGTGCAACAAAGAGCAGCTACAGTTGAAACAAAAGGGGGAAAATGTGAAAACGTTAAAACCAAAGAGCAGTTACAGAGTGAAACAAAACCATGAATAAAAATATTCTGCAACAAGAGCAAGTTAAAAAGGAGAAACAACGCGAAAAGAAAAAAAAAAAGTTTGGGCAAACATTTACCAGGTTTACCAGTTGAAAAAAACAACCGCCAAATGGAAAAGTGCAACAAGCAGCAGTTACAGGGTGAAAAACCAAAATTGGAAAAGTGCAACAAGAAAGCAAGGTACAGGGGAAAAACCCAAACAAGCGATGAAAAGTTTTGCAAGGGACATTACAGGTTTGGAACACGCGAAGAAAAGTGCAAACCCAAGGAGCAGTTACCAGTTGAAACAAACAAAAAAAATAAAAACCCGTTCCCCAACAAAGCAGTTAACAAAGTGAAAGCCAACATTCGAATTAAAAATGTTGCCAAAACAAAGAAAAAGCCAAGTAACAAGGTGGAAACAAACCGCGGGAAATCTGGGGAAAAAAAAGGTTGGCAAAACAAGAAGCAGTTAACAAGGTTAAAAAAAAAAAACCCAACGCCCGGGGAATGAAAAAAAAGTCTTTGGCCGAAAACCAGAGAAGGGGCCAGATTGAACCATGAGGATGAAACAAGACGGCGAAGGAAAGTGCAAAAAACAAAGGAAGCATTTAACAGGCTGAAAACAACCCGGGGAGGCAAATTTGGGGAAAAGTGCAACAAAAAGCAGTTACAGTTGAACAACGTACAAATGAAAACGTGCAAACAAGCAAACGAGTTACAGGTAGAAAACAAAACATGAATTAAAATGTAGACAACAAGAAGCATTACAGGATAAAACAACGCGAATGAACTTAGTGCAACATGAACAGTTCAGGGTTAAAAAACAACGCGAATGAAAAGGGCAACAAGAACAGCTGCAAATGAAACAACAGTTACAGGTGAGAACAACAAGAGAGCAGTTACATTTGAAAACAACTGCGATATGAAAAAGTGCAGATGAAGCAAGAGCGAAGTTACTTAGGTGAAAACCAACAGCGAATGACAAAGTAGCAACGAGAAAAGAACAATTAGCAGGTCAAACAACGCGAATGAAAGTGCAACAACAGCAGTTACAAGTAAAAACAACGCGAATAAAAAAGTGCAACAAGAAAAAGGGCCCCCCCCCACTTACAGGTGAAACAAACCGCGACTGAAAAGTTGCGAACAAAGAGGGGCAGTTACAGGTGAAACAACAGCAAACATGAAAAGTTGCAACCAAGAACAGCTTGCAAATGAAAAAGCGCTAATGAAACAGGCAAACAAAAAGACAGTTACAGTTAAAACAACGCAAATGAAAAGACAGCGCGAAAAAAAGTGCAACAAGAGCAATTAAACAGGTGAAAAAACGCAAAGGAAAAGTGCAACAAGAACGGCGGCAAATAAAACAACTCTAATGAAACATTGCAACAAAAGCAGTTTACAGTTAAAACAACGCAAATGAAAAGTGCAAAAAGAGCAGTAACTGGTGAAACAACGCGAATGAAAAGGGCAACAAGGCAGTTACTGGTGAAACAACCCGAATGAAAAGTGCAACACAAGAACAGTTACAATTGAAACAACGCGAATGAAAAGAGCAACAACAACAGCAGTTACAGGTGAAACAACGCGAATGAAAAAGTGCAACAAGAGCACGTTTACAGTTGAAACAAAGCAAAATTAAACGTTCAACAGAAAATTTCGGAAAAAATACCTTTTTAAACCAACTGAGCATTACAAGTGAACACCCAATGCGAATGACCAAGCTGCACAAGAGTAGTTTACAGGTGAAACAACGCAAATGATAAAGTGCAAACAGAAGCAGTATACAGGTGAAGCAACGGTAATAAAAAGTGCAACAAAGAGCAGTTACAGGTGAACAACGCGCAGATGAAAAGTGCAACAAGAGCAGTACAGGTGAACACAACGCGAATGAAAAGTGCAACAAGAGCAGTGACAGTTAAAACAAAGCAAATGAAACGTGAGTTTAACAAGAGCAGTTACAGGTGAACAGACGAGAATGGGAAAAGTGCAATCAAGAGCAGTTACAGGTAAAACAACGGAATAAAAAGTGCAACAAGAGCAGTTACAGGTGAAAAAACGCGAATGAAAATGCAACAAGAGCAGTTAAAAGTGAAACAACGCGAAAGAAAAGTGCAACAAGAGTAGATACAAGTGAAACAACGCGAATGAAAAGTGCAACAAGAGAAGTTACAGGTGAAACAACGCGAATGAAAAGTGCAACAAGAGCAGTTACAGGTGAAACAAAGCGAATGAAAAGTGCAACAAGAGCAGTTACAGGTGAAACAACGAGAATAAAATGTGCAACAGGAGCAGTACGGTGAAAAGGTGCGAAACAGCGAAATGAAAAAGTGGCAAACATTACAGTTACGAAGGTGACAACAACGCGAATGAAAAGGCAACCAAGAGCCAGTTCAGGGCAGGACAGCGAAGTAGGAACGGCCAAGAGCAAGGATACAGAATAAAGACAACGCAAAGAACAGTCCAACAAGAGACTGATACAGATGAAACACAGCGGAATGAAAAGTGCAAACAGTTTACGAAGTTACAGTTAGAAGAACAACGCGAGAAATCGAAAAGTGCCAACAAGAGCAGTTACAGGTAAAACCAACGCGGAATAAAAAGTGCAGACAAGAGCAGTACAGTAAAACAACCGAATAAAAAAGCGTGGCAAACAAGAGCAGTTACGAGATGAAACAACGCAAATGAAAAAAAGGTTCACGGCAGTTACAGGTGAAACACGCCAACAAATGAAAAAGACTGCAGAACAAGACGCAGTATACAGAGGCTGAAGAAAACAACTAGGATGATAAAAAAGAGTGACAACAAGAGAAGTTTACTGGTTAAAACAACGCGAATGAACACGACCCTGCAACAAGGACATCAAGATACAGATAAAACAACGCAAATGAACAGTGCAACAAGAGCTGTTACAGATGAAACAACGCGAATGAAAAGTGCAACATTTACAGTTACAGTTAAAACAACGCAAATGGAAACGCGAATGAAAAGCACGTTAACACGTGAACAACATGAATAAAATGTGCAACAAGGATCAGTTACAGGTGTTTGAAACCACGCGAATGACAAAGTGCCAACATTTACAGTTACAGCGTGAAACACGCGAACATGAAAAGTGCAACAAGGCCCAGTTTACAGGTAAACAACGCGAATGAAATGTGCAACAAGAGCAGATACAGATAAAACAACGCAATTGAACAGTGCAACAAGAGCTGTTACAGATGAAACAACGCGAATGAAAAGAGCAACATTTACAGTTACAGTTAAAACAACGCAAATGAACGTCCACAAGCAGTTACAGGGAAACAACGCGAATGAAAAAGTGCAAACAAGAGCAGTTACAGTGAACAACGCAAATGAAAAGTGCAACAAAGCAGTTACAGGTGAAACAACGCAAATGAAAAGTGCAACAAGAGCAGTTACAGGTGAAACACCTCGAATGAAAAGTGCAACAAGAGCAGTTACAGGTGAAACAACGCGAAAAAAGTGCAACAAGAGCAGTTACAGGTGAAACAACGCGAATGAAATGTGCAACAAGAGCAGATACAGATAAAACAACGCAAATGAACAGTGCAACAAGAGCTGTTACAGATGAAACAACGCGAATGAAAGATGCAACATTTACAGTTACAGTTAAAACAACGCAAATGAAACGTCCACCAAGAGCAGTTACAGGTGAAACAACGCGAATGAAAAGTGCAACAAGAGCAGTTACAGGTGAAACAACGCGAATGAAAAGTGCAACAAGAGCAGTTACAGGTGAAACAACGCAAATGAAAAGTGCAACAAGAGCAGTTACAGGTGAAACACCTCGAATGAAAGTGCAACAAGAGCAGTTACAGGTGAAACAACGCGATATGAAAAGGCAAAAAGAGCAGTTACAGGTTAAACAACGCGAATGAAAAGTGCAACAAGAGCAGTTACAGGTGAAACAACGCGAATGAAAAGTGCAACAAGAGAAGTTACTGGTTAAACAACGCGAATGAAACGTGCAACAAGATCAGATACAGATAAAACAACGCAAATGAACAGTGCAAAAAGAGCTGTTACAGATGAAACAACGCGAATGAAAAATGCAACATTTCACAATTACAGTCTAACAACAACGCAATGAAACGTGCAACAAGGAGCAGTTACAGGTTGGAAACAAGAAAAACGTACGTGATGAAAGTTCAACAAGAGCAGTTACTGGTAAAACAATGCAATGAAAAGGGCAACAAGGGCAGTTACTGGTGAAACAACTGCGAATGAAAAGTGCAACAATTACAGTTATACAGGTAAAACAACGGAATGAAAAGTGCAACAAGAGCATACTGCCGTGAAACAACAAGAAGAAATGATAAAGAGTGCAGACAAGAGCAGTTACAAGGTGAAACAGAGATGCGAGACTGAAAGGCAGGTCTAGAGAAGGGGCAGGGTACAGGTGAAAACAACGCGAATAGAAAGCTGCAAACAAGAGCAGTTACAGGTGGGAAACAACGCAAATGAAAAGTGCAACAAAAGCAGTTACAGTTAAAACAACGCAAATGAAACGAGTAACAAGAGCAGTTAAGGTGATCAACGTGAATTGACAAGTGCAAACAAAGAAGCAGTTACTGTGAAACACACGAGAATGAAAGTGCAACAAGGGCAGTTACTGGTGAAACCACGCGAATCAAAAGTGCAACATTTACAGTTACATTTGAAACAACGCGAATGAAAAGTGCAACAAGAGCGGTTACGGTGAAACAACGGCGAATGAAAGTATGCCAACAAGAGCAATACAGGATGAAACAAACGCGAATGAAAAGTGCAACAAGAGCCAGATTACAGGTGGAAACAACGCAAATGAAAGCTGCTAACTAAGACAACAGCTCTGCAAACCATGAGAAAACGCTAATTTTGAAACATGCAACAAAACCAGTTACAGTTGAAACAACGCAAATGAAAACGCGAATGAAAAGTGCAACAAGAGCAGTTACAGGTGAAACAACGCAAATGAAAAGTGCAACAAGAACAGCTGCAAATGAAACAACGCTAATGAAACATGCAACAAAAGCAGTTACAGTTAAAACAACGCAAATGAAACGTGCAACAAGAGCAGTTATAGGTGAAACAACGTGAATGAAAAGTGCAACAAGAGCAGTTACTGGTGAAACAACGCGAATGAAAAGGGCAACAAGGGGCAGTTACGGTGAAACAACGCGAATTCAAAAAGTGGCAACATTAACAGTTAACATTGAAACAACGCGAATGAAAAGTGCAACAAGACAGATACAACAGGTGAAACAACGCGAAGAAAAAGTGCAACAAGCAGTGACAGTGAAACAACGCAAATGGAAAAAGTGCAACAAGAGCAGTTACAGGTGAAACAACGCGAATGAAAAGTGCAACAAGAGCAGTTACAGGTGAAACAACGCGAATGAAAAAAGTGCAACAAAGAGCGTTTACAGTTTGAAATGCACCAGCAAATAGAAACGTTTAACAACAAGAGCAGTTACCGGCTGTGAAACACACATAATAAAATGTGCACACAGGAGGCAGTTACAGGTGAAACAACGCTGAATGAAAAGTCGCAACACTTACAGTTGTGACCAGGTGCAACCACAACGCCGAACTGAAAAGTGCAACAAGAGCAGATTACAGGTTTGAAACACGCGAATGAATGTGCGAGGGCGGAAGAGGCAGCGATACAGATAGAAACAACGCAAATGAACAGTGCAACAAGAGCGGTATCTATATATATATCCAACGCGAAGATGAAGAGAAAGTGCAACCATTACCAGTTACAGTTAAAACACAACGCAAATGAAACAAAGTGCGAGACCAAGAGACAGCTACAAGGTAAACAACGCGAAAAACAAGAGTGCAACACAGAGCCAGTTACAGGTAAACACACGCGCAATAAAAAGATGCAACCAAGGAGCAGTTACAGGTGAAAACAACGCAAAATGAAAGTCTCGCAACAAAAGCAGTTACCTAGGTGAATGGTGAACACACGACGACAGAATGAAGAAGTGCAACAAGAGCAGTTACAGGAGAAACAACGCGAATAAAAATGCAACAAGAACAGTTACAGTTAAAACAAAGCAAATGAAACGTTTAACAAAAGCAGTTACAGGTGAAAAAACGCGAATGAAAAGTGCAACAAAGAAGTTAGAGAGGTGAAACAACGCGAATAAAAATGCACAAAGAGCAGTTACAGGATGAAACAAAACCGAATGAAAAGTGCAACCAAGAGACAGTTACAGGTAAACAAACGCAAATGAAGAACAGGCACAAGACGCACGTTACAGTTGAAACACCGCGAATGAAAAAGTGCAACAAGAGCACGTTACAGGTTGAACAACGCGATATGAAAAGTGCAAACAAGAAGCAGTTACAGTTGAAACAAAGCAAATGAAACGTCAACCAAGAGCAGTTACCGGGAAACAACATGAATAAATGTTTGCAACCAAGAGCAGTTACAAGGTCGAAACACAACGCGAATGAAAAGTGCCAAAAGAGCAGTTACAGGGTGAAAACCAACGCGAATGAAAGTGCAACAGGAGCAGTTACATGTGAAACAACGGGGGGGGGGGGGAAAATTTTTTTTTGGGGGAATTTTATTGTGCAACAAGAGCAGATACAGATAAAACAACGCAAATGAACAGTGCAACAAGAGCAGTTAAAGATGAAACAACGCGAATGAAAAAGAGCAACATTTACAGTTCAGTTAAAAACAACGCAAAATGAAAAGTTCAACAAGACAAGTTACAGGTGAAACAACGCGATATTGAAAGGTGCACACAAGGAGCAGTTACAAGAGTAAAAGCCAACGCAAATGAAAAGGTGCAACAAGGAGCCCCAGTGACAGGTGAAACAACGCAAATGAAAAGTGCAACAAGAGCAGTTACAGGTGAAACCACCTCGAATGAAAAGTGCAACAAGAGCTTACAGTGAAACAACGCGAATGAAAAGGTTCAACCCAAGGAGCCAGTACAGTTAATAACAAAGCAAAATGAAACGTCTTACCAGAGCAGTTAAGAGTGAAAACCAACGACACATGTGAAAAGTGCAACAAGAGCAGTTACAGGTTAAAAACAACTCGAATAAAAAGGTGCACAAGGAGCAGTTACAGGGGTGGAAAACAACGCGATGAAAAGGTTGCAACAAGGCAGTTACAGGTGAAACAACGCGAATGAAAGTGCAACAAGAGCAGTGACAGGTGAAACAACGGCAAATTGGAAAAGGCAACAAAAGCAGTTACTGGTTAAACAACGCGAATGAAAAGTGCAACAAGAGCAGATACAGATAAAACAACGCAAATGAACAGTGCAAAAAGAGCTGTTACAGATGAAACAACGCGAATGAAAAGTGCAACATTTACAGTTACAGGTGAAACAAACGGTAATAAAAAGTGCAACAAAGAGCAGTTACAGGTTGAAACAACGTGAATGAAAAAGTGCAAACAAAGAGCAGTACTGGTGAAACAACGGCGAGATGAAAAAGTGCAACAAGGGCAGTTACTGGGTGAAACAACGCGAATGAAAAGTGCAACATTTACAGAAGAGTATAGGTAGGAGGGGTGGCGGGGCGCGCGAGAGCGGCAGGGGGATTGGTTGGGGAAAAAAAGAGACTAGAAATGTACGAGAGTGATTTGACTGAGGAGACACGGAGAGAAGAAGTAGCAGCAAAGAAGCCGGAGAAAGAGACGAGGGAGCTGGAAGAGGAGCGAGGCGTGTGGTGGAAGGACAGCTGAAACAACGCGAATGAAAGTGCAACAAGAGCAGTACTGGGAGAACAACGCGAATGAAAAGTGCAACAAGAGCAGTTACAGGTGAAACAATGCGAATGAAAAGTGCATCAAGAGCAGTTACAGGTGAAACAACGCGAATAGAAAGTGCAACAAGAGCAGTTACAGGTGAAACAACGGCAAATGAAAGTGCCAACAAAAGCAGTTACAGGTTAAAACAACGCAAAATGAAAACGAGTAACAAAGAGCAATTACAGCGAAATCAAACGTGAATGAAAAGTGCAACAAGAGCAATTACTGCAGGGAAAACAACGCGAATGAAAAGTTTGCAACAAGGGCATGTTACATGGCTGAAACCACGCGAAGTCAAAAAGTTGCAACATTTACAGTTACATTTGAAACACAACGCGAATTGACAAAAGTGCAACAAGAGCGGGTTACCTGGGTTGAAACAACGAATAAAAAAAGTGACCAACCAAGAGCAACTTACAGGTGAAACAACGCGAATGAAAAGTGCAACAAGAGCAGTTACAGGTGAAACAACTCAAATAAAAAGTGCAACAAGAGCACCTACAGGTGAAACAACGCGACTGAAAAGGCAAACGAAGAGCAGTTACAGGTGAACACAACGCAAATGAAAAGTGCAAACAAGAACAGCTGCAAATGAGAAAACGCTAATGAAAACATGCAACAAAAGCAGTTACAGTTAAAACAACGCAAATGAAAACCGCTAATGAAAAGTGCAAACAAGAGCAGTTACAGGTGAAACAACGCAAATGAAAAGTGCAACAAGAGACAGCTGCAAATGAAACAACTCTAATGAAACATGCAACAAAAGGCAGTTACAGTTAAAACACAACGCCACAAATGAAACGTGCACAAGGAGCATTACAGGTGAAACAACGTGAATAAAAGTGCAACAAGAGCAGTTACTGCGTAAACCAAACGCGAATGAAAAGAGGCAACAAGGGCAGTGACTTGGTGAAACAACGCGAATCAAAAGATGCAACATTAACAGTTACATTTGAAACAAACGCGAATGAAAAGTGCAACAAGAGGCAGTTACTGGTGAACAACGCGAATGAAAAGTGCAAGAAGAGCAGTTACAGGTGAAACAACGCGAATTGAAAAGTGCAAAAGAGCAGTTACAGTTAGAAACAAAGGCAAAAGTGAAAGAAAAGTAAAACAAGAGCAGTTACAGGTTAAATAAACATGAGTAAGAGATGTGCAACACAGAGCCATTACAGGTGAAGAACAAACGCGAAAACGAAAAGTGCAACAAGAGCAGTGATGAATACAGGAATGATGAACAGAACGGCAAATGAATGAAGGCATACAGGAAGCAGTTACAAGGCGATGAAACAACGCAAATAGAAAAGGGAACACAAGGCAGTACAGTGTGAAACACCGCGAGATGAAAAGAATGCAACAGAGCAGTTACAGCTAAAACAGCCGCGAATGAAAAGTGCACAAAGAGCAATTACAGTTAAAACAAAGCAAATGAAACGTTCAACAAGAGCATTACAGGTAAAACAACGCGAATGAAAGTGCAAAACAAGAGCCATTACAGGTAAAAACAAAACGCGATAAAAAGTGCAAAATGAGCAGTACAAGCGGGAACAACGCGAATGACAAAGTATTGCAACAAGAGCAGTTACAGGTAAACAACGCCAAATGAAAAGTGGCACAGAAGCAGTACAGGTGAAACACCACGAACGAATGAAAAGCCTGACAACAAGAGCAGTTAAGGTGAAACAACGCGAATGAAAAAAGTGCACAAGAGCAGTTACAGTTGGAAACAAAGCAAATGAGAACAGTTCAACAAAGAGCAGTTACCGGTGCTGAAATACAAACATGAAATAAAAATGGCAACAAAGAGCAGATTACAGGTGAGCGAAACACACGGCGAGAATGAAAAGATTTCAACATTACAGTTACAGGTGAAACAACGCGGAATGAAAAGGATGCAGCACAAGAAGCGTTACAGGGTGAAGCAAACGCAATTGGAAAAGCGCAGACAAGAGCAGATATACAGGAGTAAACAAGCGCAAGAGGCACTTGAACAGCGATCAAACAAGAGGTGTTACAGATGAGACAACGCGCAATGAAAGGGATGAAACATCTTTACAGTGTACAGTTAAAACAACGATTCAGAATGAAAGGCGCATGCAACAAGAGCAGGTTAAGCAGACTGGAATCAACGTGCAATCAAAAGTGCAACTCAAGGGCAGAGTATACTGGTGAAACAACGCCGAATGAAGAAGTGCAGACTAAGCAGTTCATGGTAAAACAACGCGAATGAAAAGGCAAACAGTTATGAGCGTGAAACAGAGTATTTGAAACATGCTTCAAGAGCAGTTACCTGGTGAACAACAAGAATGAAAAGCTGCAACAAAAAGCAGTTACAGGTTGAAACATTGCGAAGAAAAGTGCATCAAGAAGCAGTTACAGGGAAACAACGCGAAATAAAAAACGTGCAACAAGAAGCAGTTTACAGGTGGGAAACAACATGAATAAAAATGTGCAATCAAGAGCAGTTACAGGTGGAAAGACGTGAATAAAAAGTGCAAGAAGAAAAGCACTTACAGGGAATACAACCCATTCAAATTTTCATACAGAGTAGGGGTTGAAGTGAAAAATAAATGACAAATGAAACGTTCAACGATGAAAACCAGGCTCTTCTCCATGGATAAAAAATGTGCAACAAGAGCCAGTTACGCAGGTGAAACAACAGCGAATGGAATCTGTACAATACATTACAGGTGAACACAACGCGAATGAAAAGTGCAACAAGAGCATTACAGGTGAAACATACAGGAATGAAATGTGCAACAAGAGCAGATACAGATAAAAACAGACCGCAAATGACAGGTGCAACAGAGAGGCTGTTACAAGATGAAAACAAGCCGCGAATGAAAAGTGCAACAAGAGCAAGTACAGCGTTGAACAACGCAAATAAAAAGTGCCAACAAGAGCAGTTACAGGTGAAACACCGCGAATGATAAGCTGCAAACAAGTAAACAGTTACAGGTGAAAACAACGCCAAAATGAAAAGTGCAACAAGAGCAAGTACAGGTAAACAAACGCAAAATGACAGAAGGCCAACAAGAGCAGTTAACAGGGGGAAACGATCCTGCGAATGAAAAGTTTCAACAAGAAGCAGTTACAGGTTAAGTAAAACAACGCGAATTGGGAAAAGTGCAACAGAGCAGTTAACGAGTTAAAACAAAGCAAAATCGAAACGTTTTTAACAAGAGAGCAAGTTACAGTGAAACAACGCCGAATGCAAAAGTGCCAACAAGAGCAGTACAAGTAAAAATGGCCGAATGAAAAAGGCAACAAGAGCAGTTACAGGTGAAACAACGCGAAATGAAACTGCAACAAGAAGCAGTTACAAGAAAAACAACGCGAATGAAAAGTGCTACAAGAGCAGTTACGGCTGAAACAACGCGAATGAAAAGTCTGCAACAAGAGAAGTTACTGGTTAAACAACAGCGAAAAAAAGCTGCAACAAAAGAGCAGTACAGGAGTAAACTAGGCATTGTATTGTTGCAATATGAGCGATACATAAAACAACGCAGACAAATAAAACGTGGCAAAAAGAGGCAGGAAAAGAAAGATACAGACTTGAATTAAAATCCATCCGTGTTACTCGTAGAGTTAAAACAGATCGCGAAGATGAAACGGGTGCACAAGAGCAGTTAAGCAGGTGAAACAACAGTAAGAATGATATAAGTGCCAAACAACGAGCGTTTACTGGTAGAAACAACGCCGCGATGAAAAAGTGCAACCAAGGGCAGGTTACTGCGTGGAAAAACAACGCAATTGAAAAGTGCAAAAAGAACAGTTACAGCTGAAACAACGCGAATGAAAAGAGGCAACCAAAGGAAGCAGTTACTGGTGAAAACAACAAGAATGAAAGATGCAACAAAGAGCAGTTAAGGTGAAACAATGCGAATGAAAAAGGCAGGTAAGAGCAGTAATACAAGGAGAAAACCAACCGCGAATGTAAGAAGTGCAACAAAGAGTAAGTACAGGTGAAACAACATGAATTAAAATGTGCAACAAGAAGACCAGATTAACAGGTGAAACAAACGCGAACTGAAAAGTGCAACAATTAACAGTTACAGGTGAAACAACGCGACTGAAAAGTGCAACAAGAGCACAGCTGCAAACGAAAAAACGCTAATGAAACATGGAACAAAAGCAATGGTACAGTTAAGACAACCAAATCAAAATGTGAGAACGCGAATGAAAAGGGTGCAAACAAGACAGCAAGTTATAGTATGAAACACGCGAAATAAAGTGCAACAAGAGCAGTTACTGGTGAAAGAACGCGAAATGAAAGTGGAACAAGAGCAGTTACAGGTGAAACAACGGGAATGAAAATACAACAAGAGCAGTTACAGTTGAAACAAAGCAAATTAAAACTTCAACAAGATAGCAGTACAGGTAAACAAGCATGAATTAATAATAATGTAAATATTATGTCTCAAACAAGACAAGTTTCTAAAGTCGAAACAAGTGCGTAAATGGAAAAAGCTGCAATAAATGATAAGCTATATACAGGTATATATGTAACAAGACGCAATATGATAAAATGAGTGTGCAAACAAGAGCAGTTACATGTAAAACAACACAAAAAAAAATAAAAAAGTTATATATATGCCTAACAAAATGAAGTATCATAGTTACCCAGGTGAAAAACTACCAGCGATATGTAAGAAAGATTATAGTACAACTAAAGATATATAGCAGTTATCAGAGTAGATAAAACAACGCGAATGGAAAAGTGATTACAACACAAGAATAAGTTATACAGTTATTCTAAACAAATAGTCAAAATGAAACGAGTTTTAACTATAAAGCCAATTACACTAGTTTGTAAATGAGCCAACGAGAATGAAAAGTCCATACCTATGAAAGCAGATATACATAGGATAAAAATTACACACCTGATGTCGTACACTAAAATAAGATTTATCGTGCACCCCTTAAAGAGCCTCGTCAAGTGCTAAGTTTATTCCGTGACACAAAATTGATGACGAAAATGGTATAAAAATTTATTATTTAGTCTAAACCAAATTAGTGTAGCAATTGTATACAGTGTGAGTTTATAACAACTATCGCAATATATTTGAAATTAATAGTGATTGCAATCAAGAGCATGTTAACAGGTGAAAACAACGCGAATGAAAATGTGCTAATATACTATGTTATTAATTGAATGCAGTTACATGGATTAATTAACATACATAATGCAATTAATTAGTTATTATTAATGAGAAAAGTGAATCGAGCACAGCGTCCAAGAGATCTAGAGCCACTTATACCATTGATTTATGAATACAATAGTCCCACTATGCAATAACAGTCTACACATATCCAGTCAAAGATTCATCGTGTTAACGATTCTGAGACGCGACATACACCAAACTCTCTTCTAATTAGATATTAAATAATGTATATCGCAAACAGGTTATATTATTAAGCAGTACAGTATAGTGAAACTAAACGCGTGAGAAATGAAAATGAGTATATATATAGCAAACATTTTATAACTATATGATATATACAGTTTATTAGATGAAACAACGGCGAAATTGTAAAATATAGAGTATATTGCTAACATAGTACATATGACAGATTTATTTCAGGTTGTAATAACAATACAGCGAATGAATTAGTGGCTATCAAGAGCAAGATATTTATCAGATAAAAACAACGTAAATATATTATATATAATGAACAGTGCAACAAGTAAATTATATACAGAAATGATAAACTATCACTGACGATTAATGAAATAAGTGCAACATTTTATACATGAGTTTACAGTTAAAACAACGTGAGCTAAATGAAAAGTACTATATATATAGCAACAAGAGCATTACAGGCTAAAACAAACGCGAATAAAAAAGTCTAACAAGAGCATGAGTTACAGTATAATAACCTAACGCGAATAAAAAAGTGCAACACTAAAGTGAGCAGTTACAAGGTTAGTATATAACATAATCGTCTAAATGTGAGAAAAGTTGACCCAACTAAGAGCACTATATAATATATACGTTACAGGTGTGATAAAATACATACTAGCAAATTAGAAAAGTATATACAAACATTACAAGTTATAACATAGCTGATAAACAACGCAGAATGACAAAGTGACAACAAGATGAGCACTATTACATGTGGTGTTGATAAACAATCAAGTAATAATGAAAAAGTGCAACTATATAAAGATGACATAGTACTGATGTGTGACAACGCGAATGAAAAGTTATATTCATAGCATAACAAACACATGTGGCAGATTTACTAGGATTATTGAATACAATGTGCGTATAATTAGAATATATAGAGTTTTAGCAATCATTTACAGTTATACAAGCTGAACAAACAGGCGAATTATGTAATAGTGCACCTAAAGAGCCAAGTTACTGAGTGATAACCTAACAAAGAATGAAAAGTGCATACAAGAGCAGTATACAGGTGTGTAAACAATGTGCGAATTGATAAAAGATAGCAACTAATAAGAAGCAGGATTACTATGGGGAAACTACTGCAGAATTAAAATAAGTGCAACATAAGTAGACCAGTTTAACAGGTGAAAAACATAATCGAGCGAATTGAAAAGTATTGACAACTAAGAAGCTATAAGTTATACAGGTATTTTGAAACCAAAGCAAAATTATATAACCGATACAGTATCGCAAACAAGCAGCAGTTACAGGGAAACAAACGCGATATAATTGATAAAAGTTGCAAACAATAGAGCAGTGTATACAGGTTATGAAACATAACTAATGTGAATATTAATAAAGTGTTCAAACTAAAGTAAGCTAGTTTACAGGGTGAAAACAATCTGCGATAATATATATGATGATGATATGATATATTGCAAACATACAAGTTACAGTGTGAATACAATGATGCATAATACAAGAATACGCTTGCATAATCGATAAATAAACTGAGTCATAAATTGTAAAACATGCAAACAAAAGCATAAGTTACAGTTAAAATATACAAACAGCATAAATATGAAATAACTGACATATATGAAAAGTGCCTAACTTTAAGTGATCAAGTCAGAGAGTATATGAAACAACTGGCGTGTAATGAAAATAGAGACTGTGTTGCACAACAAAGAAACAGCTCACTGCGTTTGAGAATTATTGCAACGCCGAATGTGGAACAAGGCGCATACATCAGGTTTACAGTTATAATTAAACAACGGCAAATGTGAATAACCGATGCAATCATATATGAGGTCAAGTTAACAGTGATGATAACTATAGATGCGAATAAATAAGTGGCAACAAGAGCAAGTTACATCGCAGGTTTGAAAACATACATATGTAATTGAAAAGTGTGGCAACTAAGTGAGCCGTTTACTATATAGTGCAAAACAAGCACAGAGATTTAAAGATTGACCCTAATTTTCTAGGCGACAAGAGGAGCAAAGTTATCATGCTAGGAAAGATTAATTCATATATCGTAATTGCATTAAGAGTCTGTCTGCAACATTGTGAGCGAGATTACAGCATTATACAACGGAGCGATATGAAACGTAGCAACAAGAGCCAGTTACTGGTGAAACCATACAACGTGTATGAAAAAGTGACACAACCAAGAGGCATTTGATACAGAGTGAAACATGGTGCGTAATGAAAAGTGTGGCATTCAAGAGCAGTTACAGGAGAAACAACCCGCGATATGTGAAAACGATATGTGGCCAAATAGAAGCTGTTACAGGTGTAGTACAAACAGACCATGAGAGTAAAATGCGGCAACCAAGTAGTGCAGTGATAACCAGGTGTGATAATCCAGAACGCGAAATGAAATAGTTAACTGACAACATCAACCCTCTATATGTAGTAACGAGTCGAGTATTCACGAAATGTAGTGAACATTTACCCGTCTGCATTGTCATTCAAAAATAAACACTGCTAATGTTTATTTGTATTGTTTATTTAATATATAATTTGGAGGTTTTGAAGATTCTTTTAGGAATTCAATATCATATTATATTTTTTATTTTAGTCAATTTGTGTGCGTTATGAAAGCTTATGAATGTAGGGTTGGACTCAGGATGCATTGACTTGTTTTAATT
>JABUQX010006878.1:27500-35000 GCA_015478945.1 Trachelipus rathkii
GTGACTGTTCAGGAAGAGAGAAGGAGGGGTGAGGAAGAGGAGGAGAAATTGTATTGCTGTAGGAATTTGGTCTCATTAAAATTCAGAGTAAATTAGTTCCCCTTAATTGAATTGGAAAAATAATTCATTTTCTTTTTCCATTAATTTTAGTGATAGATCAAGGAGGGACTTTTATAATTTTGTAAAAAAATATTAAATTTCTTTATGTATTATTTTTATTATTATTATTATTATTATTATTATTATTATTATTATTATTATTATTATTATTATTATTATTATTATTATTATTATTATTATTATTATTATTATTTTTCTTTCTTTCTTATTTTTTCTATTATTTTTATTTTTATTTTCATTTCGATTAATTATTTAACCTTTTCCACCATAACGTTTATTCCTTTCTTTCTTTCTTTTTAATATTTTTAAATTTCTGTTTTTTTTTTTTAATTCTACATTTCTTTTTGTTTGTTTTAAATGTTTTTTTTTTTTAGTTTCTCCTTTTTTTTTTGAACATATCCATAATTTTTTTTTTCTTTTTTTTTTTATATAATTAAAATTTGACATTTTTTTTTTGGAGGGGTGACAAAGAGTAGAATATTTTTGGAACATTTTTAAAACCTTGTTATGGATCTCTCATTCTCCCTCTCAAAATTAACTTTCTTTTACAAATTTCATTTATTTTTTGATTAAACTTTCCTATGGAACTTTTTTTCTATTTACTTTTTTTTTTTTTCGATTTATTTTTTTTTTTTTTTTTTTTTTAGAGCATGTCATAAAAAATTTGTTAAAATATTTAAAACTTAAAAGACGTAAAAGTTTTTAAGTGCCCCCAGTTGATTATCAATATAGAAAAAGTTTCTGAGGACCTTTAAACTGTTCACTTTATATATATATATATATATAATATATATAATAATATATATATATATATATAATTATATACTATATATATATATATATATATATATATATATTATATATATATATATATATATATATATATATATATATATATATATATATATATATATATATATAATATATATATGTATCAGTGGCGACTCTAATAACTTTTTACTACTCGGGCTCTCTCTCTCTCTCTCTCTCTCTCTCTCTCTCTATATATATATATATATATATATATATATATATATATATATATTATATATATATATATATATATAATAAATATAAATATCTATATATATTATATATAACATAAATCATAATTATTCACATTAGATATTTGAGTTACCCCTATTTTACAGTTTCTTTAGCTTATAATTGATTCTATCAGTAACATTGTTTTTCTTTCAAATTCAGATATTAGAATTTAAATATATTAATTAGTTTTATCCGAAATGTGCATTAAAAACAAGTAAATGTTTATTTTAATTTTAAAAAAAAAATAAAACTAGTGTTTTATTAGATTCCTAGGTAGGAAAAAAAACTTGTAAAAAAATTAAATTCACGAATATGTATTGTACACTGTCTTCAAATTTTTTCTCCGCTTTTTCGGAGAAGCACGAGCAGTCACCATTTATAATTGATTGAAAAATAGCATTAATCAATGGCGATGATTCTTTCACTTTTTGTTTAAATTTTACATAAACTTTTATTTATGTATTCTTTCAGATGACCTATTTTCGCAAAAAAAATAAGAAAATTTTACAGTAACTTCACGAAATTTGAAGACGATCGATCGTTTCTATAATAATAACTCGTGCTAAGCACAAGCAGCATGAGTGTAGGAGTCGTCTTTGATATATATATATATATATATATATATATATATATATATATATATATATATTATATATATATATATATATAGTATATATAATATATATATATATATAATATATATATATATATATATATATAATATAATTTATTAACTCTTTCTGAACTCTTCAGTCGTAAACCTCCTCCTTTGATGAGAGCTCATTCGACTCTCCTTCTTAACAGTTTCATATCCCTTTCTGTCAACTCTTTGACCTTAGCCTAACCGCACATGCTCAATCTTTGCACGTATTTAATGGTAAAGTCTGGAACACATTCTCTTTATCTATTTTCCCAAACTCCCCTTTGACTTGCACACTTTCAACGAGACAGTCGACTTAAACTGACCTTCCTTCCTGAATTTTCCCTAATTCCAATGGAGTTTGGTAGGCATCTGGCCTTTGTTTTTCTCCGCCCAGAGGATATATAATATATATATATAATATATATATATATATTATATATATACTATAGATATATATATATATATATTATATATATAATATAATATATATATATAATATATATTATAAAGAAATTATTCTGGCAGAATAATTCTAATGGCAATTTAGAACAGTTAGTGAACTGCTCATTCCTAAACTGAGAACGTCTATCTTAATATATAAAAAATATGCTAAAGAATCAAATAATCACTCACCTATGGTTTATATAATCTTAAAGACAGTTACGATTTCAAAGTAATTTATTACTTGAGGTAAGCCTTTGAATTGAAGGCTAATTATAGTAAATATGAATACGTAGTTGCAATATTCTTAGCTTATGGCCTAAACAATGTTCCGGACAAAGAGCTTGTCCCAAACTAAAATCAGGTTTAGTGAGATAGAGTAGGAGAGTATAAGGGTAAAATAGAACAAAAAGAAAAGTTACACCTGACCTAAATTTATGTTGGGCACTGTTTACTCTTTTAATAAAAAGGAGATTGTTCAGAACCCAAGACTAATAATATTATTTAAGTTTAAAGGCAAAAGAATACTTTACTTGTTTATAGACTTCATAATTTTAAGTAAATATAGGAGCCAACTTTATAAATAAATTCACTGTAATAGCTCACGGCTACATTTTAAATACCTAGATCTTAACAGCAATCTGCTCTGCGCGACTCTTAATTTTCAAGTGCCTCGTTTTTAAGTTTCAAAACAAACTTTTTGTGTTGCCTGACAAAATATATTTTTCAAGAAAGTCTCCAAAACAGTGAGATACAAGAATACTCTAAAATCTTGTAAGCATTTTAAAAAAGACTCAAGTTTAAAATAGTTAATAACAACATAGTAAGGTTTAATACAGGAATAAAATATTTCTAATAACCTCCCGACAAAAAGAATTTGCTGAAAGAACACAAGAACATAAGAAATGTTCTTATGCTCCTTCAGCAAATTAAGGGAAGCAGTGTTCGAAGTGCAAGCAATTTTTAAAACAAATTTCAATACAGAGCAACATGCAATAAAATAAACAATCAAAAAATAAGTCCAGCATGAATGCCAGATATTCTTGTAAACAAATATAAACTTCATATGCTAGAGACCAAATTAAAGTACTAAGTAGTTACTAAACAAGAGTTCAAGCCATATGTTGTACAATATAGGCAAAATATTCAAAATATGGAAATCACTAAGGAAATTCAGAATAAATTATTCAAATATAATTGAACAGTCCATAAGGACTAGTGTGCAAAATCAAAACAATAAATTTATAATTTAAAATTTGAAAGTAAGATTTTAGCTTTGAACCATGTTTGTGATATAGACCTAACAGGCACTGTTGTAAACCCAGAGACAAAAAAGGGAATAGGAGTATAAGGTAGCACTGTTGTGCAATAAGCAACCAGTTTAAACCAGAATTAAATGGGTAAAAAGGTTCAAAGAAAATCCTTTTTTTTTTTTTTTAATTATATAAAAACAAACCACATGGGCCAAAGTATTTTTTTTCGAACAAGCCGATGGCCAAATAAAAATATAAGTACCGTATTTAATGTCAAATAATTGTTAAACTGCCCATATGACAACTGATATAAAGGGACAAAACATGCAAATGGTCAATGTAAATGTTTAAAAGCCAAAGGCCAAATAAAGGACCCAACATATATGTAAGGTCATGTAAAAGTTTAAAAGCCAAAGGCCAAATAAAGGACCCAACATATATATAAGGTCATGTAAATGTTTAAAAGCCAAAGGCCAAATAAAGGACCCAACATATATATAAGGTCATGTAAATGTTTAAAAGCCAATGCCAAATAAAGGACCCAACATTTATGTAAGGTCATGTAAATGTTTAAAAGCCAAAGGCCAAATAAAGGACCCAACATATATGTAAGGTCATGTAAATGTTTAAAAGCCAAAGGCCGAATAAAGATCCTTTTTTTTAACTATAACAACAACAGACCACATGGGTCAAGGAATTTTTTTTTTAAAGAAGCCGATGGCTAAATGTAAAGTCAAATAAAAATTTTAAAGTAAGATTTTAGCTTTGAGCCATGTTTGTGATATAGACCTAATAGGCACTGTTGTAAACCAAGAGACAAAAAAAGGGAATAGGAGTATTAGGTAGCACTGTTGTGCAGCCAGTTCAAACCAGAATTAAATGGGGAAACTCAAAGCAAAATCTTTTTTATTATTATTATCAAAAGGACCACATGGGTCAAAAGAATTTTTTTTTTTTCAAAGGAAGCCGATGATGGCCAAATGCAAAATAAACAAACATATGTAATATCAAATAAGTTTTTATTTTTAATAGCCCATAGGCTAAATAATATAAAGGGACTACACATATGCAAAAGGTTAACGTAGACGTTTAAAAGCCAATGGCCAATTGTTGTCAATGTTTAAAAAACACATGTAATGTACGTAAGTAAAATTTATAAAGGAATTTTTATTCCAAAATATGCCAAATAAGTGCAAAATGTTGTGTAAAAGTTTTAAACCCAATAGGTCAAAAAATAGATATGAATATTTAAAGGAAGACCACTACCCAAAGATAGAAGTCTTAAAACAAATCTTTAATGCGGAAACCGTCTGACGACAGTGGTCCTAATAAAATATTAAAGCAAAGAAAGATGGCATTAGCCTGTCACACATATTAATTTAATGTAATTAATTTAAAACTTAAAATAAGCCTAATAATGCATAAGAGCAATGTTTAAAATATTAAAAAATATGCCTCATGAACAAGGCGAAAATGTATAGGTAATAGTAGAGCAGAAGTGTCCCACTACCGATTCTTAGAAAATCACAGCACAAATTTATTATTAGGCCCAAATACAAAGTGTAATTCTAACAATAACAAATATTAGTAAAACTTTAAATTAAATGTCTTCAAAATAAGATAAGCCGGTAAAACTTAAGCAGGCCAATGGGTATACGTCAGCTCAGCAGAAAAGTTGCCAATTCTTGAATGGGCTCGTTTAATCAAAGAACTTTAATATATAAAAGAAATTATTATAAGCGTGCATACACCCATAAGAGACAGTTTGGGACAATCCCAAAATACATGCAGGCCTTGTATATGCCCTAGCACTAAGAGTAAACCTATACCAAGGTCAATAATAGCCTATTCGGAAGAAATAGGTAGGCTATCAGTTTTTCAATTTTAATCAAGGTATATTTAACATATGAATAAGCACCTAATTTAAGCTAATAACACAAATTTCTATTTGTTTAGGGAACACTTTGCAATTGAATAGGCTTATAACAGAAGAGTATTTTATATCAATTTCAACAGAGGGAACAGATTCTTCGCTTGCACTATAATTTCCATATTGCAAAACAATAAACAAATTTAAAACAATGTGATTATAATCTTCAACAAATAACTACGTTACAAGCCAACTTCAAATTTAGGCTACATACTCCAAGTAATAAGTAAAATTTAATAAACCATATGGTGAGTAATAAGATTCAAATAGCGTAAGCTAATATGAAAAATTAAATAAAATAGACGTCCTCTATAATTACTTTGAAAGTTATAAGAAATTTATTCTTGGCAGAATAATTTCTAATGGCAATTAGGAACAGTTAGTGAACTGCTCATTCCTAAACTGAGAACGTCTATCTTAATATACATAAAATATGCTAAAGAATCAAATAATCACTCACCTATGGTTTATATAGTCTTAAAGACAGTTACGATTTCAAAGTAATTTATTACTTGAGGTAAGCCTTTGAATTGAAGGCTAATTATAGTAAATATGAATACGTAGTTGCAATATTCTTAGCTTATGGCCTAAACAATGTTCCGGACAAAGAGCTTGTCCCAAACTAAAATCAGGTTTAGTGAGATAGAGTAGGAGAGTATAAGGTTAAAATAGAACAAAAAGAAGAAGTACACCTGACCTAATTTATGTTGGGCACTGTTTACTCTTTTAATAAAAAGGAGATTGTTCAGAACCCAAGACTAATAATATTATTTAAGTTTAAAGGCAAAAGAATACTTTACTTGTTTATTCAACTTCATAATTTTAAGTAAATATAGGAGCCAACTTTATAAATAATTCAAATAATTCACTTATAGCTCACGGCTACATTTTTAAAGCCCTAGTTCTATCAGCAATCTGCCCTGAGCGACTCTTAATTTTTAAGTGCCTCGTTTTTAAGTATCAAAACAAACTTTTGGTGTTGCCTGACAAAATATATTTTTCAAGAAAGTCTCCAAAACACCCAAAGGCGTGGGTTTTAAAAAAGACCCAAGTTCAATTTAAAATAGTTAATAACAACATAGTAAGGTTTAATACAGGAATAAAATATTTCTAATAATATATATATATATATATATATATAAAGAATTATATATATATATATAAAATAAATATATATATATATATATATATATATATATATAATATATATATTATATATATATATATATATATATTATATATATATATATTATATATAATATATATATATATATATATATATATATATATATAGTATATAATATATTATATATATAGAGATATATATATTATATATATATTACTATATATATATATCATAAATATATGTATATATATATGTATACTATATATATATAATATATATATATATATATATATATATATATTATATATATATTATATATAATATAATATATATAATATATAATATATTTATATAATATATATATATAATATATATATATGTATATATATATATATATATATATATAATATATATATATATATAATATATTATATATATAATATATATATATATATATATATATATATATATATAAATAATATATATATATATATATATATTATATGAGAGAGAGAGATGAGAGAGAGAGAGAGAGAGAGAGAGAGAGAGAGAGAGAGAGAGAGAGAGAGAGAGAGAGATTAAAATTGATATATTCCATTTTTCACATTATTTATATTATGATTATAATATTTTAATAATATAAGATCCGTAAGTATGAATATTCTTACAATTATTCTTTATGTAATTAATGAGTTTGGATAAACAGAAAGTAAAAACGCACTTTTTTCGTTAACATTACCATTTTTTTTTTATCATAGTTTACCATATAGGAATCATTTTCATTTTATTGTAAAATGTATTTTAAAGGGTAACTAATGAAAACTTTTCAAAAATTAGAAATTATTATTATTATTATTATTATTATTATTATTATTATTATTATTATTATTATTATTATTATTATATTATTATTATTATTATTATTATTATTATTATTATT
>JABUQX010006879.1:0-5000 GCA_015478945.1 Trachelipus rathkii
GAAGGATGAAATTCCCGAACTGCAGAAACTGAAAGACCCCAAGTGCTTCCTCTTTCGAAATGCCCGTCTTACCGTTTGAACAGAAGGTTTAGAGCTATGTACTATACATAAATTGAGCAGGGAGAGATGCTATAGCCAGTCAATGAAATATCAGACAAATCAAATATCTTACGCACAATTACAGCTACCCCCACGCCTCCACGTGTTAATCCGCCAACCCTATCCTAATAGAACTCCCCTCTTAAATTCCGTTGAAACTCAGGCAAGGACTGCAACCAGTCTACCTGTACTGCCCACACTTCAAGGCACAAAAGCAGCCTGATGAATCTCCCGCAAAGAGCCATCAACAAGCCTTTGAGCATTACTCTCGAACAAGTACCGATGAAAACTAACTAGCTATCCAATACAATTGAAAAAGTTCCTGCCTAAGACACATTGTCATATCTCACCAAGTTTGGGTCACAAACTATGCAAGAGGACGTCTCTTGTCCCTTAATTCGCCTCCCACTATTACTAAAACCTCTGGTAAAGATGTAAAACACACAGAAAAGAACAGTCGCCAAGTTAAATAAATTATTCGTTAAAATATAGAGCAACCGAATTCTTAAACAACAACAAGTAACCCCAGATGTAAAAATGCAAATCAGAAGAGACCTCGCCATAATACTTCTGAGACAAATGCAAAGGCTTTAATAGACTGTGACAACAAATCCCAACTAATGAACACTCACACAACAATCATCTAAAGTCGAAGTTTTGTTCCTCTGATTTTCATTAATCTTCTCCGAGTTTTTTATCGCCCTCTCTATAGGGATTCTTACACTAGAAGATGATTGCGATACAGTCCCAAATGGAGCTCGGATTGGCGATGACATTTCTTTCTAATGCTTCCTGCCTTCCGGAAGGTGAATGATACTGTTCAACGTAAGAACGTCGCAAACGCCTCGTAAACGTTCTGGGTCTGATGGAAGCATGAAGATGGCCAGAGCGTCCCATCTCCAATCAATACCAATTTCCAAAATCACCGATGATAGTCTGGAAATTCTCCAGAATCAGACCTTGCCAATTCTTCGAATCCCATATGAAATCGATGTCGTAACCCCAATACATTCTCAAAAAGAAAATACCCTTCTGGATACACCTTCTTTCCATGAAACCATCTATGCCCTCCACATTTCTGAATCTGCTTGGCCAAGCGGGTTGATACTGCTCTCACGTAATAAATATGACGATATACGAAGTGTTCTATTAACCAACCATAACCCGACACAAGTTGGATTGTTAATTCAACTTATTCGCTTCATTGTGAGCCTTCACCAAATATCATCTGAAAAATCCTCCCTAAGATGTCATACACTAAAATCTCTGGTGTATGAGCTACCTCTCCCAGGTTTTGTTCTCCCTTCTCGCGAGATCACGTCAATTTCGCCTCTCATCTGAACCGACCTCCAACATTTACTCGAGTCACATAGAGATCAAGTCTAATAGACACATCATAATTTCATACTCACATGACTACTTTCCTCATGGAATTGTCGTGGCTTTCTGCTAATTTCGAGAACTTGTTCAACTAATAAAATATGTACACCAAAAAGTGCATATGTTTGCAGGACTTCGACTTTGCCGTCGCGACTTCTTTCAACCGTATCTAAATAATTGCGTAACTTCTATAGAAACGAGGTGACAATGATAGGGGAGGGCAGGAATACCATTCAGAAATCTATCCCTATCCCCAGTCCTCTCTCCAAACCACCTTCATGCAGTAGGGCATGAATTCAACTTGTCCACGACAATTATATACTGCTCAAATCTACTTAGCTCCGAGTAGTGAATTTTTAACTAGGTCGACTTAGCAGATCTTTCCAAACAGCTCCCTGCTCCGGTTGTTATCTAGGTGATTCAAACTCCGCACCCCTTTGGGGACTCTGTCACTTCATCTAAGTCCAAGATTCTTATTAGGATTCCTAACCCTCTTTTCCTGGGATGCTTAACCAGACTCCAACCATTGAACGTTTACGATACACACACTTCTTCTGTTATCGATATTTCCTTTTGTTCTCATTCCCTTATGGATCGTTTTACCTGGTCCCGCTTTGATAATTTATTCGGCAGCGATCATTTACCCAATAGCATTACTGAGCTTGTTCCACGCCACATGCAAAAACACTCCAAGCTGGCGTTATGATCGAGCGGAGTGGGCTTCTTTTTATCAGGCAGCAGCTATCCCTTCTCCTTTCATAAACGATTTCCGACTGTTTTTGATGATGCCTTTTGCTTCTTCCAGAAAGTAGTCATCGCTGCAGCGGAGTTGCATCCGCAGTCTTCCAGGGCAGGCGGTCGGAACCCTTGTGGGTCCCGTGCGCCCAGCCAACCGCGGAAAGAAACTCTAAAGGCAAATATAAAAAGAACCACACCACCAAACATGATTTATTTATAAAGCAGCCGCGCGAGATCTGGCGTAATTAATCGTCAAACGCGTAAACATTTTTCGAACTTACATATCGACTGTTAACTCCACAACTCCCTTCCTTTAGTGTGAAAAGTTAACAGATAAGAAAAAGTCGCACTAGCAACGGCTCTCCCCCCCGTGGCCGATATTGGGTCTGATATAGCTGATACGATCACCGCTCCTGCGGTGTGGCGGAGGCGTTAGGTTTATGCTTTGCTAACATTATCCGAGTTCTTCCGCTACATGAAGCTTTCAAACTGAGAACTGACACGCCTGCCAGACTTTTCACAGCGAAAGGAGAAGATCATACCTACAACCGGTCTTTTTAACTTGCAGAGTAGTCAATGCACTGGCAGTAGAAAGACGGTGCTTCTTGGTCCAAGACTATGGATTTCGTATATCATGCTCCGTCATATAATCCCTCGGCATCAGCATTTTTGCTGGGAGTCTATATAACGAATCTGGATCGATCTCTTTCATCTATTTGGACTACAGCTTTTGTAATTCCTATCCCAAACCTGGGAAAGATCAAAAGTTGGTGGAAACCAAAGACCAATCTCACTGACCTGCCATACTGTAAATTAATGGAGAAAATGGTTTCAGGCCGCTTTCTCTCCCTGTTCTGGGGAGTCTCCAAGCCTTTTCAAACTTCAGTTGGCTTTCGCAAAATCGTTGACCGCGGAACCCCTTGTTAAAATAGCAAGACCATGACATCCGGAAGCCTTTCACGGTGGGATGGTTCTCTGTGTTTTCTTTGACTTGAAAAGCTTATAACAGTGAGAACTTAGGATTCTCCTTAAACTCATTCGCGGTTTTCGCGACAACTCCCATCTTTTCATTAAATGTCTTTTGTCATAACAGATCCATCAAGTTCGGTCTCTTACTATTCTGTCACGCACTTTACTTCTGGATGAAGGCGTGTCGCAGGGTAGTGTTCTAAGTGTAACTAATATATGCTCTTGGATTTATGAATTGTTTACTTCTATCCAGCCACGGTCATTTTCTCTCTATATTGATGACCGTTGTGTTATATATCGCGGTGCCAAGCTGCCTTTCTCGGAAACGCAACTTCAACTAGCTATTGAGAATATGTCACAATGGGGTATACTCCCATGGCTTCATTTTTCTCCCACCAAAACCTCAGTCAGTACTTTTTAAGAAAAAGAGGGAATCGAAGAACTTGCCACCTCTTCCCAGCGAACCTACCTATATGGTTCGCCCATTCCTGTAACTTCACAGGTCAAATTTTAGGGCTCATGTCTAGACGACCCTTAACCATATTGCACCGCATATTAAACCTCAAAATACAACCTTGTGTCATCGCGCTCTTGATGTTACGCTCATCTCGCCTCAAAAATCTGGGTGCTGATCGCAAGTCCCTTTTACGTCTATATATCGCCTAGTTCGATCGAAGCTTGACTATGGCTGTGTGGTATATGGTCAGGCCTCCCCTCTCTACACCTGTTAGATCCCATCCGAAACGAGGCGATCCGTATCTCCAACTGGAGCCTTCCGATAGTCCTCGGGTAAGCCTTGAAGTTGAAGCAAATGTGCCACTCTCTTCGAAGAGAATACATCATGTGTACAAGTTACTTCGTTTTCAGAACCGCCAATACCCGTCTGCCTGAACACCGATTTCTGCAGAGGTGCCTCAGAATCTTAATTACTAGCCAATTTGCGAACACGGTTCATAAAATCCTTAATTCCTAATATCTTACAAAAGGTGGCTGGCTTTCTCATAGATTGAAGGATACACACTTGGTTGTTCCCCGCCCACCATTTGCTTGCTCTGACTCATTTCCAAATCAAGCCAATTCTGCTTTGGCCCGTTAAAGATATTTCTTGTCTCATATTCACAGTTCATGATGAGTTCACCCCAGTATTTACTGATGGCTCTAAAAACGGGAACAGTGTGGGCGCATCTGCTGTCTTTCCTTGATCGCAACTTTCCATACCCTCCCCCCTCGTGCTTCAATTTTCACAGCAGATTTAATGCTATAATGATTGCGCTTTCTAGAATTCTAATCCTAACAAAGATCAATCTTATGTCATTATTCAGATTCGCATCAGCGCGCTACAAGCGCTTAAAACCCTTATTCTAAAAATACCATGGTCATCTGCTGTGCATAAGACTTTTTAGGTTTTTGCTGCTCCATTCCCGAAGAACACATATTTTATGTTGGACCCCTTCTCATGTAGGGGTAATTGGCAATGAAATCGCTGACAGAGAGGCAACATGGCCACCTCCTCATTGGAGTTGTTCCAGGTACCTCCGGATGCATTCCGACAAGGGCTCACCTTCATCAACCGATACTATCGCTGCTCTCGAGCAAGGTTTCGATCTTATTGGGCAGAAGTGATGGACAATGATCAGAGAGGAGCGAAACTTAGAAATATAAGAAGCGATCATCGGTTGGATGTTCATGCTCCGACCGACGAAAACGCGTGTACACGAGGTGATACTGTTGCAGGGCGCCTCCGTATTGGCGATACTAATATCATCAGATCCACTAATTTGGACCCCCCCCCATTTGCAAAGTGGGGTTGTCGA
>JABUQX010006879.1:10000-25000 GCA_015478945.1 Trachelipus rathkii
TAATATATATTATATATATATATATATATATATATATAATATAGTTATATACTATATATATATATATAATATTATATATATATATCAGTATATATATATATATATAATATATATAGAGTGGAACAGTAGAATTTAAATATTTAGGATATATGCTGGATGAAAATGGAACAGATAAAATAATGCAGAGTTTACTATGAAAATTGTGAGTAGTAAGAAGGTGACTGGTTAAATTAAATCTTTGATGAACGCAAAGAAGCTATGTCTTGTGTACGCCAAGTCTCTGCATGACGATATGTTGTTGCCGGTGTTAATGTATAGTAGTGAAGCTATGATGTGGAATAAAAAATATAGATCTAAGGTGCATTCTCTTCAGGTGCATAATCTTAGGGGCTTGATAGGTGAGAGAAGAATTGATAAAATGAGAATGTGCGTGTTAGGGACCTGTGTGGTGCGAAGAAAGGAGTGAATGACATAATAAAAAAGAATATATCAAGATAGCTTGGTATAGAGGAGTTTTTTGAAGAAAAAGTGAACTGAGTCAGTAAAGCGAGTGTCTTAAGGTCATAAATACGAATTTATTTCAAGCGTGAAGAATGGTACATAATAGGAGTGAATGGCCAAAGTTTCTGAGTTGATATGAATGGGAAATGAACCCTTACATTGACAAGATATCACATTAGGGGGTACGTCACGGTGTTGTGAATCCCAAGGATGGATTTTGGGACACAAATGGCTCGCACTTAAAGGTATGAGGGAAGGTATGAGAGGGTTATCATTTCGACTTACGTAATGTTCCGCTTTTCAACTTAAATATCTTATTTCCGTGCATGCTGCTCATCCTACCCCCATCTTGGGACGTGAAGGAAGGATAAAGAATGATAGAATAATATATATATATATATATATAATATATATATATATATATATATATATATATATATATATATAATATATATTATATAAGTATATATATAATTATATATTATTATATAATATATATATATATTATAAGTAGTATATGATTATTTTACGATATATATGTGGCGTGTTTCGTGATGTTATTTCAATATTATAGACGAGCCATTTTAAAATTGAAACTAAAAACTTTTATTACTTCACGTTTAACAAGCAATTCTGTTTTGTGTGAGCGAGCATAGAGAGTTGGAGGGGGGTGGATTGGGTTGTTGAGAGGTTGTCATTGAAGGGGGGGGGAAAGTCCTGCAGGTGATACATACGCATACAAAGATGATGCGACCGGAGAGATCAGACACAGCACTGTATAGTTACGGAGAGTATCAAAATAAACCGATACATGGAGGAAACTCAAATAAAGTGCGCAGTGAGACAAGGGTGTATATGCAAATAAAAAGGAACATTCCAACAGGATATAGTATATTATTTCATATACTTTTGAGGACATATTCGAAATGCTGATCTAGCCCCATTGCAACATACACACCTTACATCGTTCGTCATGAATTACGAATACGCTCCAGTTCCGGAAGCGTTCTGATAAATTGAATACTTGCTTATATGGTCGCAAAGAACGTCGAAGGAAAGAACTTTTATTTCATGTAAAAAGTTGTCTTTATAATCCATCCAAGAAATAGTCTAACGTACAGGTCACTGAAAATTGGGTCCCTCTAATTCTTCATCTGTTTGAAAACATATCGGCAAGATATTCTCTGACAACCATAAACTAAGTTGGTTGAGCATCATCGTGCAAACAAAAGGCAATGTCGATGACTAGTAGAATGTCTTCCCTGCAGCGTCGCTTCTTGTCCAAAAGCAATTGATGAACGTCAATATAATGTGTTCGCAACAACTTCAGTTTCTAAGAGATGACCACAGAGTACAGGACCATTTATTCTATCCTTGCTCTGGTGATTGGAAATCGGCCTAGCGATGTTGCATTGCGTTTATGTCATTATATAATATCGCAAATTTTGCCTCATTCCTAAAGGTACTCAGATGAAATTAGGATCCGCTGCGCTGTTGGAGAAATCATCGGCAAGACATTGAGGCTTCTGTATTCGCTGCACATGTAGCAGAAAAATTTGTTTTTGTGGAGGGTTCTTCCATACTGTAAACATAATAAGCATCGATAATTCTGGAAAAGTCCGTATGCTAGATTCAGCTTGTTAGCATTCTTCTCATTTCTTTTCAATTTCTGGATGCGATAGTCTTCTAGCACCAAAGGTACGGCTCGACGTCGAAGGTACAACAACAACGTCAGACGCTGGTGAATCACCTCAAACTTCTCTTCGCCTGACTTGTCGAGTAGATTAGTTTGCATACAACGAAAGACAATTAAAATTCCATTCTCTCGCTCATCCACAAAAGCAAATCGCCAGTTGCTCCGTGATAAACCCGTTACAACGATGATCGTATGTCCGAGAGGGGCAAATACACAGTAGTTTAAGCTAATGATCAGTTTACGGAACAGTGTTTGATGACCCAGTGGGCGTTGGAGGTTTGAGGGTGTTCCGGTGTGTTAGCGGTCAATTTAATCGATGTTGTATTCCAGTATCGATGATGCGCTGTGACTACACAACGATACGAACTGGCGTCACTGATGATGTCGTCATGTGGTTAAGTATTTTATAGCTAATGAACTAATCATAGTACCAGGATAGTTAACTGATGTTATACTTTTGTAGACGCGTGCTAGGTCCTATTGCTGGATTGGAGTAAATTCGAGTCTCTGTTCATATGACTGTACAAATTGTATCTCCTTTTTCATTGATTTTATTTTCCAAATAAAGAATGGTGCGAAGGTGGACGAGCAATTCTGATGACACCTCTCTTCTCTCTCTCTCTCTCTCACCTCTCTCTCCTCTCTCTCTTCTCTCCTCTCTTTCTCTCTTCTCTTCTCTCTCTCTCTTAGTTATATATATAGTTATATATATATAATATTATATTAATATAATATTTTTATATATTTATATATATTTTATATATATAATATATATTATATATATTAAATATATATATATTATATAATATATATATATATATATATATATATTACTATATATATAATATATATATATATATATATATATTATTATAGGTATATATATAAGAGATAATATATTATATATATATATATATATATATATATATATAGAAAAATTTACAAGCTTTAAAACGCTGAGTTATGTAAGTAGTATTATAAAAGGCCTAGGATAATGTTGAGAAACTACAAGTTAGAGTTAATTTATTACATTACTAGTAAATAAGAAACAGTCTTTTCTAAATAGTAAAGAGCGTAGCTTTCGGTCTTACTAGACGCTCCTTCAAGAGCAATTCTGATACAATACGCGCTGAAGGAGGGTCTAGTAAGAGACCGAAAGCTTACGCTCCTACTATTTTGAAGACTGTTATTATGTAATAAATTAACTCTAACTTGTTGTTTCTCAACATTATCCTAGGCCTTTATAATACTATATATATATATATATATATATATATATATATATATATATATATATATATATATATATATATATTATATATATATATATATATATATATTATATATATTAATATATATTTTATACAAAATTAATGCGCAGGATTCAGATTAGAACATTTTTGAGGTGGATGTTCAGCTTTACAAGGGTACAGATGCTGATGTGTATACGAAAATTTTATTTATATTAAAAGGTTATAATAGTATTATATTAGTCAGGTATTATTATATCTATTTATATATTATATTATTTATTTATTATTTATATATATATATATATTATAATAATATTATTATATAGTATATATATATATATAATATTTATATATATATATATATATATTATGATGAAAGCCAAAACCAAAACAAAATTCGAATGGAAAATAGAAGAATTAGCTAGCATACACCAAACTGATCATTCGCCCAAATAGTTTCAGGAGTTTGCTAATCAGTTGATTTTCATTCAGTCTTGATAGAATCTAAGAAAACAACTGGACTTTCAGGATATCTTGTTTGTCTGTACATTCCTACCTCGCGTCATTGCTTGTTTACCCTCTAGTGTTCACTACTTCCCTGTTAATCAAATATTGGTCTAATGTTCCCCCTCTTTTAAAGCAAATTCAGCAAAGAAACTGGTAGAAAAAATGTTTGCCTGAGCTCTCTTGGTGACCGTGAAATCCCCTAGCTCGCGCAAACTGTTCTAACTTGTGCGTGTGTGTGTGTGTGTGTGAGAGTGTGTTTACGTATTTTTTCAAAATATGTATCATGTTTTGGGTTGATCACGCTCAAGTTCTCACTCGACCTTGCGTTGGAGTTTGCTTTGGTTTATGAGTGCATTTACAGATTTTGACTGGCAAACGACTGATAAATTTTGAAGATGAAATCTGGTCTGCCTAGCTATTGCACGATTTTCCATTTTTGAATGATTATATTGCATTTGAAGGAAGGCTTCTTAGGATTTCTCTTAGCAATTACCAAAATTATTTTGTCTGGTGTGAAAGGGTACAACCCATTTTCTTACCTATCACCTAAAATCAATAAATAAGAGGTCAGCTCTAAGCTATTCCAAAGATATTCGTCACAGGGATCTTGTCTTTACTTCATTCTTGGTTTCTTCTTTTGTTGCTCTAATGGCTTTATAGACACTTATATCAAGGAAAACACTCAAGATCTAACTTTTTTGACCAATTCTAATTTAGTTTATGTCCTTATGACTTACTATTAATTTTCACAGCCCTTCCAGCCCATACGTGCCTAAAACTGTAATGTCTTCTGCTTACGTGATGAGTTCTATATATGCCTAATACTAAGATTTAGTCGTATTTTTATAAACTTAAAATATCAATAAATACACAAAACATTGACATTTCCACATATTTTCCGAGAGGTGAAAATTAAATAAAATTCTGTATACTTTTTGGTCTTATTTAAAAATATAATAGTGCGAGATTATGTGCGATTGTTTATTCCAAATTGTCTGTTACATTATTTTATTAATTTTCATTGCTCTCGTGGTTTTTATTCATTGACTAACAAAAGAGCATTAGAAATAAAACTAATAATCTGACGTATATTAATTTAAATTTAAAAACTAAAAAAAAAAAGGGCACATAAACTTAAAATAATGGTACCAAAACTGATAATGGAAATTTTCATGACTGAAATTTTTTGGATCTGTTTTTATGGATCTTTCCTCATTATACTTGCTTAAGTCCTATTTAAAATTATGCTAATAAAGAAGACTTGAAAATATTTAATAAAAAGAGCTATTCCATTAAAAACATTTAGAAAAAAAAGTGAAACCATTATTTTATGCTACGTTTGTCGAGAGTAAAACACACAGCGCACTACACACACAACCGACACACACACACACACGACGGACACACACGACACACACACACACACACACACACACACACAACCATTGGGGGGGGGGTGGGGGGGGGAGGGAGCGGGAGACAATGCGGAAAAAACACATCTTCAATAAAGAGAATGGAAGAGTGGTTTTTGAGGCTGAAAACCAAAACTTTCCATAAAAAATCGAGTAAAATGAGAAGTTATTTGTATTTCACTTCTTTCTTCATATATTAGAGGATTCAAACTTTTTTTTAATTAGCGCATGTACTTACAAAGTAACATAAATAATAAAAAAGTCTAGGTTACATATGTTTCTTTCCAGTATGACAATACACCACTGAATGAAAATTTGGATGCAATTTTCGAAATCAGCTGAGATAAAGACTATAGAACCAGTTATTTTTGACAAGAAACTTTCCAAAATTGTAATCATAACATGACAATATAAGCATAAATTAAATGTATATTATTAATATATATATTATTTTTTTGCAGAGGGGCAAACTGAAACTTCTTATCATTTTACCTGTACATACTTATAAGGGCTCCATTTTATCACTAAAGGTCCACCTGAATCACCATGACAGGCGTCGTGTCCAATCGAAGCAGCACATATCATGACATCTTTCTTGTATAATGATAGCCACCTTTTTTCACACACTTCCTCGCGAAGGATCTGAAAGTTGAAAAGAATGTTTTGGAAAAAATATGAATGAAGGAATTAATAAGCAAAATAAATGAAACTTTAAGAAAATATAATAGAAAATAATGGAAAATGAAATATAATGAAAGTAATGGAACAAAAAAAATTGGCATTAAAATATTTAGGGAAAAATTAGCGTAAAAGAAATAAAAAATATAATTTAAAAGTATTTTAAAATTAATAACTTCACTCAAATGTTTTTATATAATTTCTTTTATATTTCACAACAATTTGTAATAAATGAAACTCATTTATCTTAATCACTTCGATTTGTGTTTTTCTTAAGGTTATCACATAAGCTCCTTCATTTTGCTCAGCGCCCCATCCACTAACAGTAGCAGTCTCTCCTTCAAAAGATTCTCCAATCGGCGGTAAGCATATTGGAAGTATTTTGCTTGAGTATTTCTATAATTTTATATATATATATATATATATATTATATATATATATATATATTATATGTTTTTATATATATTATATATATATATATATTATATTATATATATAATTAATATATATTATATATAATATATTATATATATATATATATTTATATATTATATATATATATATTATAACAGGGCGTGTCAAATTTTTTTACTTCCTTTTTTCAAAAAATGAGGGGGTCAAAAAGTTGTGTTTTGGTAAGCGATTCACAATTATATTTACAAGAACTGGCAATTAAATTACATTGGTTTTCTTGATAAATAGCTACCTCAAATTCGTAATATTTTAACGTTTCATATGAAATTTGCAGCAAACTGTTTTCTCTAAAGAAGTGCCTTTTTATCATTATTTCTGCCTGTACTTCTGCTCTAAGGTTAAGAATATACTTATATTAAACTATAACATCTGTAAAAAAAAATTTAATGCCACACGCAAAAGTTTTTAAACTAGCAATACTCATTTGCAGTTGAGTGTCTTTTTATTTAATTTTTATTAATATCATGCAAATAGTGACATTTTCTTGTTTTTCTTTTTCCAGGCACGAATAGTTTCTTCCACTTGCAAAATCTGAAAATTCGGAACCATTGCTAGTAAAAGGAAGACAAGACTGGCAACTTTCACTCACATGAGCAACTTCATTGGAACTGGTCGAGGAATGCTTCCTTCTGAACTCCCAATTCTCGTGATGTTCTAAGATATGGGCTTCTGCTAAGAGAGTAGAGTGGAGAGAATGTCGAAAATTACCAAGCATCCACTCTTACAAAGGATATTTATCCAAGAGTGCTTGAAAAGTGGGAGCTAGCAAACAGTTGTTTTGTGGTCCCAATTTTAAATTCGAGAGTCACAGTCCTGAAGAAGATAGAAGAAAACTGGGAGAAGGCCAAAAACATATCACTTGGCAGAGGAAAACTGGAATTGAAAGAGGCTTTCATAGCAATGTTAGACAAGCTCTTTGACATCCTCAATTGCAAGTGTGAGATTAAGCTATGTTCAGAATTTGAGAGTCCATGTCCAGGTGGTGCTGACTGTAAACATGAAGTGCCCATCTCCTGCTCTTGTTCTAAGGATATGAAGATCCCTGTCAAAAAACTAGTTCTTATTAATAGTCAAAGAGAGAAGGTTGGATCTGTTGGACAGCATCAACTTGGATTACCAGATCTACCTGAGCACAGAAGACAAATTAAAAAGCAGAAGAGATAAGAAGATGAATTAAGAAGAATTTCTGAATATAAGCAGAAAAGGAAGGAAGAGTTAACATTACAACCAAAGGAAGTTTTTTTCTCCGACGAAGATGAAGAGCTAACTGATGTTACAGATGAAGAATCTGATGATTCTTTGCAAATTCCATGTGATGATTTTGATTAGGTATGGTATCGGTCTACGTGCTACAGCTGCCAATACAACAGCTGCATTTTTGGATGTTGGATTAATTACCGAAGGAGACCGGAGACTTGTGGTTGATCAAATAAAGTAAAGAGGGCACAATAAAAAGTCATGAAATCACTTGATGATGAATTTCATGCTCGATGCCGGATAGGCAATATTGATTGTATCTTCTTTGATGGACGCAAAAATTACAAAAGTTCTGTTACAAGCAGATAACTCAAATCATCAGTTTCCAAGTATTTTGAAAGAAGAACATTACGCTGTTTTCAGTGAGCCTGGTGGAAGATATCTTTGCCATTTTACTTCAGGGAAAGATTTAACGAAAAGGAAACCTGCCGAAGTAATTGTTAACCATCATGTGTATTTCTTAAAGAAAAACAACATTGATAAAAGTTTGCAGGCTACTGGTGGTGACTCAACGAATGTTAACATTGGTTGGGAAGGAGGAAGTAAAGCTAAATCGTAAACTCATCTGGTTGGTTTGTGCTCTTCATACTATTGAGCTACCTTTGCGGCACTTGGATAGAAAAACTTTGTCTAACAATAAGTGGAGTGGTAAGATTGGCAACATGCTTGATACTGCAACAGAACTAGAAATAAATCCCTCATATGTCAGAATATCCTTTCCAGAGCCTTTGGCTCCATTTAGTGGCACTGTTGTCAAAGATATTTCTACAGATATGCTTTCCAGAGCCTTTGGTTCCATTGAGTGACACTGTTGTCAAAGATATCTCTACAGATCAGGCTTATGGTTACAGGATAACTCAGGCCATAAGGACAGGTATACTTCCAAATGATTCGGATTATTAGAAATTGGTCTGTAAGCCACTCTCGGTGGTTAACAACTGCAAATAGGATTTGTCGCATATGGGTTTGAAAACATGGCCTTAAAGGCAACAACTTGAAGACGTTACAACTGTTTATGGAATACATTGTTTTCGTTTACTATCCCTGTTGGTTTACAATTAAATCGAAATTCTCTTGGGTGGAAGAACCTAGCCACATTCTTTATCAATTGAAGCTCCTAAAATCTCAGAAGAAGGCAGTAGCAGATATTGTTTTGCCAACAACCCAACGTTCATCGTAGTTTGCATTTAGTGAAATGGTGTTTCAGACACTTTTATGCTCGGAAGACCAAGAAGGAAAGAAAAGCCGGGGTCCATAAGATAATTGAATTAAGGAATGAACATGATGATACACCAGGAGATCTATCTGTTCGGCCTAGGAAAGCACCTGCAGTAAATCCAAATACAACTTCCCTTTTGGAACTGATAGACTGGTCAGAAAAAGTATATGAACCTCCACTTACTTGTAAACTCAAAATATCAGAAATAAGAAAGTTTGCTGAAATCCAATGCAAGTTCCAAAGTGGCCATGTCATGGACAGTCCATAGAGAGATGTGTGAAACAAGTAACATAGGCTTCTAGCAAAGTGTATACTTATGAGAAACGAGAAGGATTCAATAGAGGCCAGGAAGCAAGCAGAAGAATGATGTCTAGGAAGGAATCGAAGCAAGATTTGATGAATATTGCTGGTTGAAGCTTTTTACATTTTTAAAATGTGTTTTCAGTGCTTGATAATAGAGACGAAAAAATTATAAATAAAATTGCTTGAGTTCATTAAACAACTTTTGAGCAAATTTTTTTTGGAATTTATATTAAGATATCCCTTTTTCGGAACTTTCTAAATTACACTTATAACATGCGCAAGTTTACAAGAAATGTTAAGAATAAGGTAAAAAACTTTTAAATTAGGATATTACACATCAAAAGGCACATTTTTTTGACCCCCTCATTTACAAAACACAAATTTTTGATTTTTGCCTCAAATAACACGGCAACCTAATATACTTATATTATATGATTATATATTAGTATATATTATTATATATATATAATATATAATTATATATATTATATTTATATATATAATTATATATATATTATATATATATATATATTATATATATATTGGGCTCGTTCTCAAAAACTGGAGAAGGCCAAAAACATATATTCTGCAGAGGAAACTGGGATTGAAAGAAGGTTTCATAAGCATGTTACAGCTCTTTGACATCTCTCTAATTGGCACGTGTGGAGATTAAGCTAATGTTCAGAATTGTGAGAGTTAATGTCAGGTGGTGCTGATGTAAACATGAATTGCCCATCTCTGCTCTCGTTCTAAGGATATGAAGATCCCTGTCAAAAAACTAGTTCTTATTAATATTCAAAGAGAGAAATGTTGGATTCTGTTGACAGCATCAAACTTTGGATACCAGATCTAACCTGAGCACAGATAGACAATTAAAAGCAGAAGAGCATAATAAAGATAATGAAGAGATTTTCTGATTATATAAGCAGAAACTGAAGGATAGAGTTAACAATTACACCAAATGAAGTTTTTTTCTCCGACGAAGATGAAGAGGCAACTGATGTTACAGATGAAGAATCTGAAGACCCTTGCAAATTCCATGTGATGAATTTTGATTAGGTATGGTATCGGTCTACGTGCTACAGCTGCCAATACAACAGCTGCATTTTTGGATGTTGGATTACTGAAGGAGACAGGAGACTTGTGGTTGATCACAATAAAGTAAAGAGGGCACAAGAAAAAGTCATGAATCTATTTGATGTGAACATGCTCGATGCCGGATAGGCAATATTGATTGTATCTTCTTTGATGGACGCACAAAATTAAAAAAGTTCTGTTAAAAGCAGATACTCAAATCATATATATATATATATAAATATATATATATATATATATATATTATATAATATATAATATTATTATTATATATTATAATAATAGTATATATATATATATATATACATATATATATATATATATAATATATAATATAATATATTATAATATATATATATATATATATATATAATATATAATTTTATATATTATATATATATAAATATATATATTTACTAATATTGTATTATATATTATATATATATATATATATTATTATATATAATATATAAAATATATATATATAATATATTTATAATAATATCTTATATATATATATATATTTATAATAATTATATATTAATATAATATATATATATTATATATATTATATATATATATTTATATATATATATATTATATATATTAATATATATATTAATTATTTACTATAATATATATATATTATATATAATATATTATTATATATATATATATTACTTACTCTTCTCATGGGTTCTGAAAACTTGACTAAAGCTACATCATTAGCTAAGTTATAAGGATTGAAATCCTGATGGATGATTTTATACTCAGGGTAACGGAAGTCCATGTTATTCACTTTTTATAAAGGTTAGACAATCTGTCCCAATTTGATAATCCTCCGAGGATGATCGATTTCATCCAGATCATAATTCTTTAAATGGAAAGTATCAGGAATATTAGGCAAATATTTTAATTAATGTAGCAGGTACTAATATTAATAATTTTTAAAGGCGCACTGTAATGATGCCAGTTTAGTCTTATTCTTTGAGGGATTAAATTATTTAACTATTTTTTGGGCTGGTTATTAATATTAGTTTTATCAATATATATATATTATATATATATATATATATATATTATATATATATTTTATATTATAATATATATATATATATATAATATAATATATATATATATATATATATATATATATATATATATATATATATATATATATATATATATAATATCATATAACTTTAAAAAATATGTTGTATATATATATATATATATTATATATATAATATATATATCTAAATATATATATAATATATATATATATAATTGTGTGTAATATATATATATAGATATAAATTATATTATATTATATATATTATAATATATATAATATATATATATTATATATTATTATAAATATATTATTATATTATCAATGAAACTTACCTAAGATGATAAAAATGGGGTAAAAGGAAAGAAAAATGTTAAAAAACTGGGCGAAATAAGCCTGAAAAAATGTAATGAATTCTTAAAATTTCATTTTTACAATATGTAAAACTATCTTATTGCCACATGTTTCGCTATTTAAACTTTTTATAAGCTTATTCTGTTATTGAAGCAATATTTAATTATTTTACAGCTACTCTCAGTTCGAAGGTAGGGGGGGGGAAATTGGGCAGAAACCCTGGTAGAAAAATACTGGTGTGCCATATATTAGCCTCGGGGGTCCCGATATATTTTATTTACATTTTTAAATTAAAAATATCTCCAGCAAAAATATTTTGAAAGTCGCATTTTAACAACTTTTTGCGTGATGGTAATATTTTTGGTTTTATTAAGATTATCCTTAATTACAGCCTATTTCTGACATCTTCAGTAAGTTTCATTAAAATCTACAAAAGGCGCTTGGATTAATAAGGTGCCCTTTATGTATATTCCTTGCTTTATATTTTGATACAATTATATATAATGATACCTCTATGATTTCATGAATTTGAAAAATTGTTAGTAAGACTAGTATAGTACACTTGGTGATAATTTCATTTGATTCATTATAACATAATGAGTTAATGATTGATTAACTATCAATCTTCTTTTCCAAATTAGAATTTTTTGCATTACTCCATGTTGGATAGACGTGACGACTTCACTTAAAATATGGTGGCCAGAAATAAGAAGATGGAGGAAAGAACGGCGTGGTGAAAGAGTTTACAGCCAAAACAAATGAAGTTCAAAGTTAGAAAAGTTATATGTGGGTTTATCATTCAAGACCAGCATAAATATGAGTATGGTAAGTAGCATACTTTCAAAGTTGTAATATGTAAGAACGTTGATCAGAACATCAGCTAGACCGATGGTGAACATATAAATTGCATGAAATGATTCTTCAAAGAAAGGAGAAAGTGGAAATGTGGCTTATTTTGAATATATGGATAGTCGAGAAGAATTGAAAGTTTGTAGAGTAGGATAAATAAATCTCATTATTAAATTTTGTCGTAGATTGACATAAGAGTTAAATCAAAAAGGTATAAAACTTAGAAGATTATATCTTTGCAACACGAAAATAGAAAACGTTGTTGGCATATATGATGGATCATAATCCTGAACGAATTTAGTATAGAACTATAAAAGGAGAAAATCTTTGGGTATTCGCTGATTTGGTAAGATAAAAGGCTGTGAGATTACTATAAAGATAAAGAAGTGATATGAAAGAATTACAGCTTTGTATCTAAAAGATAGACAGCATCAGAGATCGAAATTTTCCCTGGCTACAGAAATTTATTACCATGAGATTTTCAATTCGCATCGGTAATGGGAGAGGGGTAATCAGGAGCTTAGCTAAACGTACAGTAGCTCCGAATGGGTACTTCTAAGGCTTCATTATTGAACGATACCTAATAGGGATATATAAAAATATTAGATGTAAACATGTTTTGTAAAAGAAAGATGCTCATGAATTTACCGAACATCGCAGATAAACATTCTTTCTAATATAGATACAAGTTTTCTGTGTATCACCTCTCATCTTAAAATTTTGTATGAGACTCTAATAATTTCTAAACATAAGAGAATAATAAATGACCATAGGCCTGTTTCTTTTTCTTAGGATTACTTTACAGAATATTAATTTCGTTAGTCTACCTTTATGTTTCTAATTCCTTTTGTCATTCTCTTGTTGACTTTACCTTGCCTTCCTATTTCATAACTTTCTTGATTTCTTCTCCTGCCACTCATTACAGGCTAATACTGTACTGTAATGTTGTTGTTGCTTGCTGCTGCTGCTGCTGCTGCTGCTGTGCGCTGCTGCTGCTGCTGCTGCTGCACTATCATACGACAAAAACTGCTCTGCTGCCCTACTGCCATACTACTGTCCTACATTAGGGTCAATCTACTATTACTACTACTATAACTACTATTACTACTATACTACTACTACTACTACACTATACTATTATAATAATAATAATAATAATAAAAATAATAATAATAATATAATAATATAATGAATAATATAATAATAATAATAGCAATAATAATGAAAATAATAATAATAATAATTAATTATAATAATAACTGACGGGGTTTAAAGCATAGAGTGCAAGTAGCAAAGACACTTTTTAAGATAAATTAGATTAAATGTTGATGTTTATAAAATTTTAAGGTTATTATAAATTAAATCTGCCTCGCACACTACGAACTAACTGAACCACTTATATCACAGTTACATTTCTTATCCTCCTAATTCTCTGATACTTATTGTCCTTCAAAACACTTATCATAATTTTTATGATTTTGGCATTTACACTAGTTTATGGCTTTCTCCTTTAATTGATATTTGCATAGGTATAAAACTGTGCGCATATACATACCTTAATTTGTGCCTCATATTTGCTATAATATGTGAAGCAGTGGGCTGCAGTTAGTATATACTTGTTATTTATAAGCGAACCTCCACAGTAATAGTAATCTCCATTGAACAAAGCAACATGCCAAGGAAATTCCCCATCTTTTGTGTTTTCACCTCCATAAATTCTGTGTCGAACAGAATATTCGAGACCACAAGAGCAAATTCTGGTGAAGTTGGCTATACACGAAACATCTGTTGACATTATTAATTGAAATAATAATAGGAACAATTGAAATTTGAATATAGAATACCCAAAGGTGTTTATTTCAGAAATGTTGATTAATACAAAAGTAATTAAGGAATACTTCTTATCAACGAAATATTTGCTGATTTCTGCGTCATTTTAAAACTGTTAGTTTCTATTCAAGTTTATTCAAAGTCTATTTAATATATAAATTACAGTATTATTAAGATTTATTTATAAATTCCTATAAGAATAGGCAATGATTTAAGCTGCGTTTCCAGAAGCCCGACAGCAGCCCGGGCGGGCACACAGGCACACATGCATCGTTTCCAGCGCCCGTTTGCGCACTTCTACGTCATATAAACGTCACAGTCAGGCGCCCGTTGTTACAATCCTCGATTTCGGGAATTAGTAAACGGGCGGGCTGCGGAAGGATACTTTGTTTGCAAACAAATTTCTTTACAAAACATGTTTCGGAAATGGCTTGCCAAAAGTTTTTTAATATTTTAGTTAACTTTTATATTAAGGATACTAAATATATCGTATTATTATT
>JABUQX010006879.1:27500-30000 GCA_015478945.1 Trachelipus rathkii
GAGTTGCGATTTTCTGGGATATATTTAACTATGTTTTGGGATGGGGTGAGGAGGGATTTTAGTTCATTTGCACATATCACTGCCCACCCTACAGGATTTTTTTTTACAGTTGTCACTACCACTCACAGTCAGAGCCCTATTCAAGGAAGAGGTGTAGTACCTCAACAAGTTCAACCGCTACGCAAATTACGACAGATGAACACAGACCGTCAGGCTTTAAAGGTGAGGGAGATAAATTCAACAGGACATACAGAAGATGGAAGAGATTCCACAGAACCAAGGTGGCGGGAAAGAATGAAGCACAACAGCGAACCTAGCCGGAGTTACCATATCAACACAAAACTTGTTGGCGCTAGATACAGCACTCCCTTGTTCTAAGCGGAGGAACGTCGTAAAGGTGGTGGTACGCATAATGAATTAAGTTTTCCTCGAGCACTTGCGCTGTGGTTGCCTATAGAATAGAGAATAAAGCACCAACAGAACAGCTTATAGGCCTTTTGGCCTTTGACACGGCCCTATCCAAAGGACGGATGAGACCCTTGTATAGCTGGAGCAACTGAGAAGAGAAAAAAAGTCTCGCAGTTCTAAAACAGAACTCCCAGCTTTTCTTTGAGGCCCAGCTCTAAGCAACCGTTGTGATGGAAGGTTTCCAAGACATTTTTTTGTTTATGCTAAGGCCAAGGGTTTATTTGTCAACAGGAGAGACGAAGAACGTCGAAGATAGGAAAGTTGAATGCGTTTTTAGAAAAGGAATTTGCAAAGTTGGGTTTTGAAAAAGAATTTGCATTTCAACAAGTTGAGACACTATAATAATCATCCGGAAATTTATCTTGATCAGCGAGAATAGAATATGAGAAAGATTAAGGCGAGAGGAAATTCTAGATGTAAAAGAGGAAGAATTGAAATTAGTTGAAGAATGTAAGGTTGAGTCATCGGCATTGAGTGGAAGAGTTAAGATGTGCAGTTGAAAAGATCATTATGAAAAGTAGGAATAAAGTAGGAGATAAGAATAGAACCCTGAGAAACACCACTATTGACAGAAAAGAAGAGGTCGCCCGATCAACAACAGCCGATATTTAGAGATTTAAAAAAAGCTGACATAATCTAGCAAAGAGAAGGGAAACCCAAAGAATTGGAAGCTTGGAGAGCAGTGGACGCCCTGCCATACTCGGTCAAATGATTTGGATATGTTAAAGGCGCCACCACGCAAGTCCTCGTAGTTCCTAAGAGCTGAAACCATAAATCGGTTAGATAGGAAAGTATATCGCTAGGAGACCTCGAAGCGCTAAAAGCCGTACTGGCTATCGGAAACGAAGGGAATGAGTTTCCAGAAAGATCTAGAAGTGAGAGTTGAGAGGTTTTCAAAGATTTTAGATAATATACAAGTGAGAGCTATAGCGCGAATAGTTTAGAAGGATCAGAGTGGGCTCTTTTTTTCGGATAGGTGTGGACATGTGCGAGCTTCCAACACTGAGGGAAAGTGCTGGTATTGAGACATAGGGAGTATATTTGAACGAGGGGCGGGGATAGCACGGAATCACCTCCCTCAAAACTTGGGGAGGAATGGCATCTGGGCCACCCGTCTTCCTATCCTTCATAGAATTCAGGGGCCTATGCACCCGAACAAATGTAATCACAGGCAAAGACATGGACACTGCAGAGGAGAAGGAGGAGGAAGAGAAATGCCAGAATCGTCTAGGGTTAGGTAGGGGAAAATAGGGAGGCCGAAGAGATTGGTATTTTCAGTTGGAGAATTAACAACAGAACCATCAGAGGAAAGGGAAATTTACAAAAGTTGCTAGAGATGCTTTTGGCAAGAGGCCAGAAAGATTTGTCAGTAGGAGAACCAAGGAAGTTAGCGCACTTTCGTTTGATGAAAGCCCGCTTTGCTCGTCGAAGAGTATCCCTGCAACGATTTCTAGCTGAATGAAAATTGGCGAGAGTGATTGGAGAATTTTTCAACCCCCGATACGCACTGTCTCTAGCCTTAAAGGCCAGAGGACAAGCACGATCGAACCATGGTTTATGAGGAGAGAAAGACTTAGTTGAAGAAGGAATGAACTTGCTAGTCCCATCAACGATTACACCTCCCTCTTTATCTTTTAAATATTTATACATCCATCAGTATTCCTGAGGTAGCCAATTTGCTATCATTTGCAAACTTGGAAACCTTACATTTAAGTCCCTGGTCAAAATATTTTATACATATATGAGGAACAGTAACTTGACCTAAGAAATCGTTACGGAAAACAAACATGTCTCTTCATTTCCATTAATAAATAATTTTCGTATTCATTAATTATTATTATTATTATTATTATTATTATTATTATTATTATTATTATTATTATTATTTTTTATTATTATTATTATTATTATTATTATTATTATTATTATTATTATTATTATTATTATTATTATTATTATTGTTATTATTATTATAATTATTATTATAATATATTTTCATTTATTATAATAATAATACTAATAATAATACTAA
>JABUQX010006879.1:35000-47500 GCA_015478945.1 Trachelipus rathkii
GGTATTTATACTAAATTTTTGTCCAAAATTTGATGTCATTCATATATGCGCGATAAAATTTTCTATTTTCGTAATACAAAGTTTAAATCTCCTAAATGTTTTACCATTTGAATTTAGCTCTCTTGTTTAATCTAAGACAAAATTTAAAAATGAGATTTATTATATTCTACTCAATAGAATTTCCTATATTCTTCGACTATCCAAATTTCAAAATAGACTACATTCTTATTATTCCTTTCTTTAGAAGAATTATTCCAGGTGATTTAAAATGTTCACACCGATCTAGTTATAAACATACAGCTGGTATACTTCTCTATCGTTTCTCTATCAGCAAAGAATCTGTTCAAGTAATTTTACGGGATGAATTAGGATTGCGCAGGGCGGCAGTCATATTTCTACCAAAACAGCTTTCTCAGGAACAAAGGAAAGTCAGGCTTGACGTCGAACAAGAAATATTTGAAGCAGTCAACATGGATGCAGAGTTCCTCAAAACTGTGATAACTGGAGATGCAACCTAAGTGTATGGGTCTGCCTCAGTAACCATAGTCCAGTCATCACTGTAGAAGCATTTAACCTTCCCGAGACCCAAGAAAGCAGGATAGGTGAGGAGCAAAATCAAGGTAATGCTGATTGTTTTCATAGATTCCCGTGACATCATGCATTACGAATACGTGCCAAAAGGACGTACATTACACGTACAATAGGGTGGAGTGAAAAAAGTCAATATTTTTTTTTCGGAAACGGGTACCTTTCAATGACTGTGTATGAGACCTAGTAACAATTTTTTAAAATATTTAATTTCTACGACGTCATCTTGAGTCTGCACATTTGGCTTTAAAGTTTGAAAATTTTTGATATTTTTTTATATTTTTACAATTTTTTTTTAAGTACTTGAAACAAAAAAAAAACCTGAGGGGTAGTCACTAAATAGTTGAACAAGGCCTTAAATAAAGACAGTATTGTTTAAATATTTTTAGGCGGTGGTTTTAGTCTGCGCATTAGGCCTAAAGTTCTCCAAATTGTCCGAAATTTCCGATATTTACAATTATTTATATAATCAGTAATATTTTAAAATAGCATGTATGTATCATCAAGTCACGTTCTTATAATCAGTATCCAAGCTTATAATAAGGTTTTTCACAAAACTAGAAAGACATGTAAACTGTGTTGTGTAGGTGTAGTAACGTAAGTGCCCGTGGTGTGAATCAGTTTGCAGCGCTTCATTCGGGAGCGTTGACCTTGGTAAGACAGACAAGTGGCGACTTTAGACTCCCCCTCCCCTCTCTGACTGCATTAGTCGTGTTTTGACAGCGAGAGTGATAGGTGGTGTATTATATCTAGTCGTCGAGTTATATACGTTCTACTGTTCTACTTCAGTGTTATAGTACTGTGTGTTAATGTGCTTTGTGTGTTTATCACTGCGTTATGGCGTTCCCTAAGACTCGTGACAAGGATTTACCTCATCCTATCATAGGTAATGGTCAAGATATGGGCCAGTCTTTGCTTCCTACCCGTAGAGATGTGTTAAAATACTACATTTATGTTTGGAACAATGAAAAAATTATGCAAAATGGCAAAAACCCTAGTTTTTTAGAAGTGTCCAAGATTGTTGTTGACAAGTTAAAGTTCATGTGGGGAAAAGCTTCGATCCCATGCATAACCTCTAAAACTATTACAGATTTATTAAAAAAAGAAGTTGATTTACTTCAAACACTCAACAAAACATACAAACGTGACAAAGATAAGGACAGTTTAAAAAAAAACTAGCCGACTTTAACAATAGAGTTGAGGCATTGTTCGATGTTAGTGCATGTAAATGTAAAGATTTTCAACTTTGTAAATGTGATCGCGCTAAGAAGGTTCCAATACTTGAACGCAAATTCTTGACTGATCAAAGAACTGTTCGGAAAATGGCGATTGGACGTGTTGATATTAAAGTGACATCAGCAAATAAAAAGAAAATAGCAAGGAAAATGATAGAAGAAAGATTGTGTAAGAAACCGTTGTGAAGGATATGAAATTGGCTTGTATAGCGACAATGAGGACGCTATGGACTTAACTGTCCCACTTCAAGAAATGGGTTGTGTTCCAGAAGATTTGGAGGTTGTTTTAGAGGAACCAGTTCCCGGCCCTTCCTCAGCTACTACCATAAATACTCAAACTAGGCTAAAAATACCATCGTTTTCCCGAGTATGTGATAGGTATGGCGTACCTGATCGCGCAGCAGCAGCTTTAGCCTCTGCTCTTTTACACGATGTACAGTCCACTCATTCTTTAGATAATGTTATAAATGACGTTGTGGTAGACAGGAGTAAAGTAAGACGCGAGCGAATCAAATCTCGGCTTGAAGTTTTAAATAAGGAAACAAAGGTAGAAATACAGGCCTTATACTTTGACGGTAGAATTGACGACACCCTTCGTATTCACAAGACAGACGATGGGAAAATGCACAGAACAACTGTTAAAGAAGATCACATTTCACTCATAGAGGAGCCTAAATCGAGATTCATCGGTTACACAGTTCCATTGTCTGGGAAAGCCATTGACATTGCTAATTCTATCGTCGATTACTTTTCTGAGCACAATCTTACAATGTCGGAAATAGTTTGCATTGGTTGTGATGGATGCCCTACAAACACAGGAAAATATAATGGTGTAATTCGCTCGCTAGAAGAGAAACTTGGTAGACCTCTGCAGTGGCTTATTTGCCAATTGCATACAAATGAACTTCCATTACGGCATTTAGTGGAAAAGCTGGATGGACCTACTAGCGGACCAAAAGGATTTGTTGGACCTGTCGGTCAAAGTTTGGCAACATGTCATGCATTGAAAATAGTTCAGTTTGAGCCCATAGAGTTTATTACTGATATAATCGATCGTGGTGATGAAAAGGGTTTGAGTACTGACCAACAATACCTTTATGATATTTGTAAAGCTGTTTCGAGTGGGAAAATATCTCCAAAATTAGAAAACACAAGTCCAGGAAAGCTCTCCCATGCCAGATGGTTGACTACAGCTAATAGAATTTTAAGATTATACGTAGCTACAAAACCTCCATCGCAAACATTAAAAGAGTTGGCAACCTTCATCGTGAAAGTTTATGCACCTAGCTGGTTCAGGATCAAGTGTAATCCAAAAGCTTATAATGGAGCTCAAAACTTGTGGGAAACCATAAAGAGTTGCACTTACCTTTCTGAGGCAAATCGCAAAATTGTACACAAATGTATCCAAGACAATGGATACTTTGCTCACCATGAAAACATGCTCATAGCTATGTTGGTTGATAAGAGAGATCATATAAAGAAACTGGCTTTAAGACGTATCATCAAGGCTCGATCTAGAGAACAAGCCAGTAAACCACTAAGACGGTTTGAAATCCCGAAAATAAATTTTGGAGCATCAGAGTATGTCGATATGATTGTTTGGAATGATGTGGAAGTGACAGAACCACCTCTCACAAGTCATTTGACAAATCAGGATTTGCAAAGGTTACTGGAAACCGAGAGTGTAAACATAGCTTCTGAGTGCACTCTTTTTGAACTCCCATCACACACTCAAGCGGTAGAAAGAGCCGTCAAAGAAGTCACTGCTTCCTCAAAATTGGTCTGTGATCAAAAGAAAAGAGAAAGCTTAATCAAAACTAGAATGCTTGATAGAAATATCCGTCCAATATATGACACAAAGAAACAATTTACCTGTTGAAGACTTTTCTTAAAGATGTAAATACATGCTCTCATGGTTGGGTGGTTGGGAGGGTATGGGTGGGACTCTAAGTGTAACTACCTCCCCGTGGTGAGTCCTGGGTAGTTTAATATGAACTAGCGAAGAGTTGCACAATGCAAAGTTGATTAACGAAAGCTATATAAACAAGTTTTGATAACATTATAAGAGGATATCAGAAATTATAAAACGTTAAAAATATCAGAAATTTACGAATATTTGGATAAGTTTAAGCCTCATGTGCAGACTAAAACCACCGCCTAAAAATATTTTAAAAAATCCTGTCTTTATTTAAGGCCTTGTTCAACTATTTAGTGACTACCCCTCAGGTTTTTTTTTTGTTTCAAGTACTTAAAAAAAATTTGTAAAAATATAAAAAATTTCAAAAAATTTCAAACTTTAAGCCAAATGTGCAGATTCAGGATGACGTCGTAGAAATTAAATATTTTAAAGAATTGTTACTAGGTCTCATACACAGTCATTGACGTTTTTCACTCCACCCTAACGTACAATATCTAAAGAGTACTATCGTAACGTCCTCTGTCGTCTCTTTTTTTTATAATCAAAGTTCACACCTCACGGTCATAGTAGTAGTATATATTCAAGGAGGGAAACTTCTCTAGGTAATTTCTACCTAGGATCGAACCTTTAGAATTCGAACCCACGACCCTTGCCATACAACTCCGTCGTTCTACCGTTTGATCCACGGTAATGCAGTTCGTCGGAAACGACTGAATATGTGGTCATCATAAAGCTGGAACCTGCATCATAATAACGCCCTGGATCATCAGTCGCTTCTAATTCAGGATTTCAAGGCAAAGAAAGGCATTTAAGGGGAGACTTCATAGCAAAATCTCAACTATTCCAAACCGATAAAAGTAAATGTTTTTTTGATGAATAACTATCATATCTTTAATTTTATGGAAAAAAACAAAAAATAAAACTGTTCGTTTTTGAACAGTTTTAGGGTGAAATTTTTTTTTTTTTTTGAATTTCCACAAAAACTGCCATAAAATCTTTAATTTTCAAGATATTTCAATTTTTTTTGCACTAAAATACTCCAATTTAGTGTGGTAATAAATTTTAGTTAGACACCTTATTTGAAAATTTGTTTTTTAAAAATAAATTTTTACAATCTCTGAAAAGTACTTTCAAAATTTTTGAACAGAGAATAGTCAACCATGGCTGACACCACCTTACGTTCTACCAAAACATTTAATATAAACGTCAGTTTGTTTGCACGTTTATATGTGATCTTGGTACCAAATTTGAAGAAAATAAATCTGTTCGTTTTTTTTACTATTTTTTTATATCTCATGTAAGGAAAAAAATGAAATGCTAGAAAAACACAAATAAACATTTGGAAAATTTTTCATTTTTTAGACGGCAAAAAAAAACTTTATTCTCATATATATATATATATATATATATATATATATATATATATATATATATATATATATATATATATATATATATATATATATATATATATACATATATATATATATATATATATATATATAATATATATATATATATATATATATATATATATACCTATATATATATATATATATATATATAGGTTCAAAAACCTTCTATTGATTTAAATAAATTACAGTTTCAAAGCAGTGATGTCGAAGCAGGTGACTTGAAAACTTTCGAGATGTCTTCTTTTTTGGAGAGGCGGATCGGACTAGTATAAAGCCTCCTGTACGACTAACGGCGACGCTCTTGTCGATGGTTCGTGTCCTGGCGCGAGAGTGAAATTTTTCGTCTTATTATTGCAAATTTCTCGTAATGAGCACATGTTGCGTATCGGCGATCCTTGACTTTGGTCGGCTGCTCCTGTAACCCATGAGCACCCCTGAAAATACCGTGTAGCCCCAGAGGGGTTCAACCCTTCGGTGGATTTAAATATGTAGCGAGTTTCAAAGCAGTGATATCAAAGCGGAGATTTGAAATCTTCCGAGATGCCTTCTTTTTGGGGAGGCTCATCGGACTAGTGGTAGAGCCTTCTGTACATTGTCTAACACGGCGACGCTGTTGTCGATGGTTCGAGTCTGGCGCGAGAAAAAATTTTCGTCTTATTATTGCAAATTTGTCACAACAAGCATATTGTGCGCATGTCGGCGTTCCTTGACCTTGGTCGGTTGCTCCTGTAACACATGAACACCCCTGAAGAATGCCGTGTAGCCCCAGCAGGGGTTCCAATAATCCTTCTGTGGATTTAAATAAGTATTGAGTTTCAAAGCAGTGATATCGAAGCTGGAGATTTGAAAACTTTCAAGATGCCTTCTTTTTCTGGGGAGGTGGATCGGACTAGTGGTAGAGCCACCTCTACATTGTCTAACGGCGACGCATTTGTCGATGGTTCGAGTCCTGTCGCAAGTGAAATTTTTTCGTCTTATTATTGCAAATTTGTCGCAACAAGCATCTTGTGCGCATGTCGGCGTTCCTTGACTTTGGTTGGTTGCTCCTGTAACCCAGGAGCACCCCAGAAGAATGCCGTGTAGCCCCAGCAGAGATTTCAATCACCCTTCTGTGAATTTAAGTAAGTGTCGAGTTTCAAAGCAGTGATATTGAAGCAGGAGATTTGAAAACTTTCGAGATGTGTTCTTTTTCTAGGGAGGAGGATTGGACTAGTGGTAGAGCCTCCTGTATATTGTCTAACGGCGACGCTGTTTTCGATAGTTCGAGTCCTGGCGCGAGCGAAAAAAATTTTCGTCTTATTGCAAATTTGTCGTAAGAAGCATGTTGTGCGCCTGTTGGCGTTCCTTGACCTTGGTCGGTTGGTCCTGTTACCCATGAGCACCTCTGAAGAATGCCGTGTAGCCCCAGAAGGGGTTCCAACCATCCTTCTGTGGATTTTAATAAGTATCGAGTTTCAAAGCAGCGAAATCGAAGCAGGAAACTTAAAAACTGTAACGAAATACCTTTTTTTCTGGGGTGTCGGATCTGACTAGTGGTTTAACCTCTTGTACATTGTCTAACAGCGACGCTGTTGTCGATGGTTCGAGTCCTGGCGCAAGTGAAATTTTTCTTCGTCTTATTAATGCAAATTTGTCACAACAAGCATGTTGTGCCCATTTCAGCGTCCTTGACTTTGGTTGGTTGCTCCTGTAACACGGGAGCAAACTAGCAGAATGCCGTTTAGCCCCAGCATGGTTCCAACCACCCTTCTATGGATTTGAATAAATATCGAGTTTCAAAGCAGTGATATCGAAGCAAGAAATTTGAAAACTTCCGAGATGCTTCTTTTTCTGGGGAGGCGGATCGCAATAGTGGTAGAGCCTCCTGTACATTGTCTAACGGCGACGCTGTTGTCGATGGTTCGAGTCCTGGCGCGAGTGAAATTTTTCTTCGTCTTATTATTGCAAATTTGTCGCAACAAGCATGTTGTGCCCATGTCGGCGTTACTTGACTTTGGAATGCCGTGTAGCCCCAGAAGGGGTTCCAACCACCCTTCTATGGATTTAAATAAGTATCGAGTTTCAAAGCAGTGATATCGAAGCAGGAAACTTGAAAACTGTAAAGAGATACCTTATTTTTTGTGGTGTCGGATCGGACTAGTGGTGGAACTTCCTGTACATTGTCTAACGGTGACGCTGTTGTTGACGGTTCGAGTCCTGGCGCGAGTGAAATTTTTCATCGTCTTATTATTGCAAATTTATCGCAACAAGCATCTTGTGCCCATGTCGGCGTGGCTTGACTTTGGTTGGTTGCTCATGTAACCCAGGAGCAACCCATCAAAATGCCGTGTAACCCCAGCAGAAGTTCTATATCTATACTTTATATCTGTACCTCTTATTCCAGACCATAGTCTCACTACTATACATTAGCACAGGTAATAGCATGCCGTCATGTAAGACCCTAGCACACTCAAGACTTATTCCCTTTGCATCCACTAAGGATTTAATTGCACCAACCATCTTCCTTCCATTCACAACTTTCATACTACATTCTGCATCATCCGTTCCCTTTTCATCCACCATATATCCTAAATATTTGAACTCAGACATTTGTTCCAGCTGCTCACCATCTAACATAACTTTACACAGAGAACTATCCTCACTCAAAACCATTTACTTTCAAACCCCTCCTTTTACACACCTGCCAAATCTCTCTCTACTAATCCCCTCAAAGCTATTTCAGATTCGCCACACTAAACTAAATCATCCGCATATAATAGGTAGGGCACCCTCCACTCTCTTTCATTCTCCGTTACTGTAAATTTTCTCTTTTTTTATGTATTTTCATCCTTATATATATATATATATATATATATATATATATATATATATATATATATATATATATATATATATATATATATATATATATATATATATATATATATATATATATATATATATATATATATATATATATATATATATATATATTCTTTTTCAATTGAATCAATTCAAGCCTTTGATATATTTCTTTTACAACCCAAAGGAAAAATAATAATTATTTTTCTCCGGCTCCAACTCCGACTATAGTTTCTGCACTGTTTGAGAATTGTGCAGTACTTTCTGGCAATAAATTTTTCACGTACAAAAATTTTGAAAAATTTATGCCCAGAATCCGGTTCCATTTCATCCGGCTGCGGCTTCAGATCCGGCGCTGGATCCGACTAAGTTTCTGCACTATTTGAAATTGTTTAGCACGTCTTCTGGCAATAAACTTTTCACCAAAAAAAATATTTATAGGAACAAAATTATACCCAGAATCCGGCTCCGTTTCCGACTCCGGATCCGGATCCAACTAAGGTTTCTGCACTATTTGAACATTGTTCAGCACGTCTTCCGGCAATAAATTTTTCATCTAAAAAAATATTTCTTGGAAAAATTTATAAACAGGATCCGGTTCTAACTCCGGCTCCGGTTCCGACTCCGGATCAGATCGACGAGTTTTTAACTATTTGAAAATTAGTCAACAAATCTTCTGGCAATACATTTTCAACTAAAAAATATTTCTTGAAAAATATTCTCCGTAAGATCGGCTCCGGATCGACTCAGATCTTGCTCCGGATCCGAATCATAAAGGTTCCTACATTATTTGAAAATTGTTGTACATCTTCTTTCAATAAATTTTCACCTAAAAAATTATTAAAAATTCATACCCAGGACCCGGCTCCGGGTTCGGCTCCGGATTAGACTAAGGTTTCTGTAATAATTGAAAATTGTTCAACTTCTGGCAATAGATTTTTCGCCTAAAAAGATATTTTTTGAAAGAAATTAATACCCAGGATCCGGCTCCGGCTCCGGCTCCGGCTCCGGCTCCGACACCGGCTCCGAGTTCGGCTTCGGCTTTGGATCTGACTAAGGTTTCTGCACTATTTGAAAATTGTTCAGCACTCTTCTATCAATAAATTTTTCACAAAAAAAAATATTTTTCGAAAAAATCACTCCGACTCCGACTTCGACTCCGGCTCCGACTCCGAATCCGGATCCGATTAAGGATTCTGCACTATTTGAAAATTGTTCAGCAAGTCTTCTGGAATAAATTATTCATCTAAGAAAATTATCTCTTGAAAAAATTTATACCAAGGATAGGAAACCTGAATCTGGATCAGATCCAGGGGACCCATTAAGGTTTCTGCACTGACCCCAAATTTGTTCAGTACGTTTCTGGCATTAAATTTTTTCACCTAAAAAATATTTTGAAAAAATTCATACAGGCTCCAGCTCTGACTCAACTCAGCTCCCTACCAGCTCCGACTTCACTTTCGGCTCCGGATCTTACTAAGGTTTCAGAACTATTTGAAAATTGTTCAGTACGTCTTCTGGCAATAAAGTTTTCACCTAAAAATATATATTTTTAAAATTCATACCCAGGATCCGGCTCCGGCTCCGGATCCGGATCCGACTAAGGTCTCTGAACTTTTTGAAAATTGTTCAGCATCTTTATCAACAAAATTTTCACCTAAAAAATATTTTCGAAAAAATGAACTCCGACTCCATCTCCGACTTTGAATCCGACCGGCTCCGACTCCAAATCCGGATCCGATTAAGGATTCTGCACTATTTGAAAATTGTTCAGCAAGTCTTCTGGCAATAAATTTTTCATCTAAGAAAATTTTTTCTTGAAAAAAATTATACCCAGGATCCGTCTCCGAATCCGGATCCGGATTCGGATCCGGACCTGACTAAGGTTTCTGCACTATTTGAAAATTGTTCAGTGCGTCTTCTGGCATTAAATTTTTCACCTAAAAAAATATTTTTGAAAAAATTCATACCCAGGTTCCGGCTCCGGCTCCGGCTCCGGCTCCGACTTCACCTTCGGCTCCGGATCTGACTAAGGTTTCTGCACTATTTGAAAATTGTTTAGCACGACTTCTGGCAATAAATTTTTCATCTAAAAAAATATTCTTCTGAAAAAAATTTATACTATTGCACCTGCTCTGACTCTGGCTCCGACTTCGACTCCGGATCCGACTCCGGATCCGGATCCGACTAAGGATTCTGCACTATTTGAAACCTGTTCAGCACGTCTTCTGGCAACAAATTTTTCATCTAAAAAAAAATTTTTCTTAAAAAATTTATACCCAGAATCCGGCTCCGAATCCGGCTCCCGCTCCGGATCCGGATCCAACTAAGGTTTCTGTACTATTTGAAAATTGTTCAGCACTTCTTCTGGCAATAAATTTTTCACCTAAAAAAATATTTTTCGAAAAAATCAAACTACGGCACCGGCTCTGACTCCGGCTCCGGATCCGGATCCGACTAAGGATTCTGCACTATTTGAAAATTGTTCAGTACGTCTTCTGGCATTAAATTTTTCACCTAAAAATATTTTTGAAAAAATTCATACCCAGGCTCCGGCTCCGGCTCCGGCTCCGGCTTCAACTCCGACTATGATCGGCTGGTTTCTGTACTATTTGAAAATTGTTCAGTACATCTTCTGGCATTAAATTTTTCACCTAAAAATATTTTAGAAAAAAATCATACCCAGGATCCGGCTCCGGCTCCGGCTCCGGCTCCGGCTCCGGCTCCGGCTTCAGCTCCAGCTCCAACTTCGGCTTCAGCTCCGGATCCGAATAAGGTTTCTGCACTATTTGAAAATTGTTCAGCAGATCTTCTAAAAAAATATTCTTCGAAAAGATCATACTCCGGCTCCGGCTCCGGCTCCGGCTCCAACTTCGATTCCGGCTCTGACTTCGGATCCGGATCCGGATCCGACTAAGGATTCTGTACTATTTGAAAATTGTTCAGTACTTCTTCTGCCAATAAATTTTTCATCTAAAAAAATTATTTCATGAAAAAAAAATACTGACTCCGGCTACGGCTCCGGCTCCAAGTCCCTCGAAAATTTCGGCTCCGACTCCGGCTCCATTTATTTGACTGAGTAAAATCCGAAGAATGAGCTAGAGGTTGAGAATATGAAAAAAAATTAGATTTTCTATAATTATAAATAAAACATTTTTTGATCCTAAACCTGGAATTGCAATTTTGACTGGAATTGAAATTTTTTAGTTCGACACCTCTCTAAATAAATTTCTGTATCTAAAAAACTATTTAGAATTTTTAAAAAATAACCATGATGTTCAGGAGGAATTTTTCTACTAATTTAGATAATAAAAAAATGTGAAAATTTTGATTTTGCTTTCAAAAAGTAGGGGGTCTAGTTATGAAGTCTCCCCTTAAATCGTCTGGCAGGCACCTTGCTCTTAGGACAAAGCTCCTGTGACTTCTGGCTATTCCCGAAGCTCAAATCTCTAATGGAAGGAGCCCGCTTCAAAGTGACAGAAATTTTGAGCACAGAGACATTCCAGGGATGCTTCAATTAATGGCAAACTCGATGAACTAAGTGGCTTGAAGCCCAAGTGTCCTTATTTTGAAGGGTATTAGGAAATGAGCCTCACCAGGTTATAGTAACACTTATTTCTTGGCATGTGGTGGATACTTTTCAGACCAGTCTCGTATATATATATATATATATATATATATATATATATATATATATATATATATATATATATATATATATATATATACTTTTTTATATATATATATATATATATATATATATTTTTATATATATATATATATATATATATATATATATATACTGTAAAAATATATATATATATATATATATATATATATATATATATATATATATATATATATATATATATATATATATATATATATATATATATATATATATATATATATATATATATATATACAGTGGCGTACCTTGAAGATTATAATTGGGTAGGCAGCTATATATATATATATATATATATATATATATATATATATATATATATATATATATATATATATATATATATATATATATATATATATATATATATATATATATATATATATATATATAATATTATTATTATTATTATTATTACTATTATTATTATTATTATTATTATTATTATTATTATTATTATTATTATTATTATTATTATTATTATTATTATTATTATTATTATTATTATTATAATAATAATAATAATAATAATAATAATAATAATAATAATAATAATAATAATAATAATAATAATAATAATAATAATAATAATAATAATAATAAACAAGAGGAAATCTTCTCTGAACATTGACTTTATCTGTTATTAATAAAGAAACGTAGGCCTTCCAGATTTTTTAAAATTAAGTTTTTGTACCTTAGATAAGCTTTTAAAGCTATTTTTCAATAAAAAATCTACTTACTTCCATTATGCACTATTTTAATTATTTTAATTATATAAAGATAAATATCACTTAAGTAATGTAATAAAAATAATA